>JAODUK010065175.1:7500-17187 GCA_027564635.1 Typhlichthys eigenmanni
GTTCATTCCCGCCTTCCTTATGTATTTTCCTTGCTGCCACGCCCACCTGCTGCCAGCGTCACTTGCTACCTGTACAGTAAAGGCAGGGTCTGTCACTCGCGACAAAGCTTGCTAACTTCAAGCTAAAATCAAAACATTACCTCCCAGCAACGCATGCCCGGTAACCTACCTTTGCCTGTTTTTCAACCCTGACACTGCCCTGAAAAGTCATTGGTTGTTTTTTTTCTGGATTAATTTATGAACTTGTTTTTTGACTACAAAAGTGGTTTGAGGAGATATCATACTGTCAGTAAACCTTCTCTGTGGAATGTTAAGCCATGTAATTGTGTCTGTTACCTCTAATTCTGATATGCTGAATAGCCTGCATGCATTCTGACTAAAAGGCACTATGGAAAATGTGTTGACCATGCAGGTCTCTCAATGATAGTGTTTATATGCATTTCAAAGAATGCTGATGGTATGTTGTTCCATGGTCAGCGACAACCAGCACACAAGAGTCGCATTACAAGAAATGCTCATATTACACCCAATCCAAGCACACTATGGCAGGCAAACAAAAAATATCAAGCAAGAATATTTGGGTTAAAGTCAGGCCATGGTATGGTGTCCCAGAAGGTGTCAGAAGATGTCACACCGAATACACAAACACTTGCACACAATCACATGCACTTCTAGACTGACTCACCCCTGATTCAATCCCATACTTTGTGTTACAATGTTTCCAGGCAGTCCAGGGTCTTAGGCAAGAGCAAGTAAAATCTGAGAGAGAGAGAGAGAGAGAGAGAGAGAGAGAGAGAGAGAGAGAGAGAGAGAGAGAGAGAAATAAAATATATTTTATATAATATCTAAAATATATTTAAATATATGAACTATGTTAATAAATATATCTACAATATTTTCAGAAAATACTAAATATAAGGTAAACAATGTGTTGTTAAAACCTTTTAGTTTGCATCATGAATGAATGAACTTCATTCTTGCCTTGTGACAACTGTAAAAGTCTTTGTGGAATAATCTTTTATGAATAAGATAAAAAGAAATAGCAAAATATTCAGATGCTTATGCATTTGGACAGGTTACTTTATTTAGGGGGTGATGGTGGTTGTTGTAACAGACATTTAAAGTGAAGAAATTAATTCAAGACGTATTTGTTTGTATAGATAATGTATCATGGTTAGATGTAGATGTATATCATGTTAAATAAATGTCAATATGTATTGTGTACAAATTATTGAAGATCATAAAACATAAACAAACATGAATGAAAGTCTAAATCAAGTGAGAGTTTCTCCTATACAAAATGTGATTAGTGTGACTAAAGTGATAATAATAGAACCATTTAATGAGCCCTTATTGCTAGCTGCTTTTGAGACCATATCACCACTTTCCGTGCTAAAAAATCCAGCATAAACCAGCATGAATTCCATGCTGGTCCAGGCTGGTTCATACTGGTTAGTGCTGGTGTAGTGCTGGTCCAGGCTGGTTCATACTGGTTAGTTCTGGTCCAGGCTGGTTCATACTGGTTAGTTCTGGGGTATTGGTGGTCTAGCTAGTATAACAGCACACCAGCAACCAGCATGGGATGCCGGGCAACCAGCAAACCAGCGTTCCATGCTGGTTCCAGCATGCAAAGCATACCTTATGCTGGATTTTTTAGCAGGGTTGTGTTTTTGCAATTGCAGCTGAGAGTGTGATATATATTCACATGTAGGCTACAGGTGCTATGGAAACAGTGTGTGATAAAGTGGAAGGACTGCTTACTATCTGAGTTAATCTGCTATCACACAAAGGTAGAACAAACACATATAAACCTGTCATGTTTCAAGGCCTGTGTGATTAATCAGCATGGGAGCATGAATCAAATCTGACCAAACATGCCAGGAAACATGGAAGGACATTCCCACTATATGTGCAGTACATCCATTTGCTGAAGGGACACATGCTATTTCCAAACCAAAACAACCACAACAAAACAAGTGCTAATCCACCAATTCTCAACTCAAATTAGGGGAGTTTACCTTTAATTAAATATAAAGAGTTTTTCTGGAGCAAGACAAAGGACTATAAAAAGATATTGATGTAAAACGAGTTGAATTAACATTAAGGGTTTTCACCCCTCAAAAGCCATAATAATTACTCAAAGCTAACAGCATTCAGCTCCCTCCAAGCATTTCCTGACAGCAAGCTTGCCTTTGTTGTTCAAGGAAGGAACATTCCCTAGAAAAACTAAAAATATACACCAAAGAATTTGATTATTCTGTTGCGGGCTGTGTGGATTTCAAATGTAACATTGTCGACAGGCAGCAGTGCGCAGCTTTGAAAACTGCGGAGACCTTATATGTTATCTTGTCATGTTTCGACTATATCTCTGTTCAACCTATACATAATACACCTCTCATCTTCCCTCCTCCCCTCCTCTCCTGCTCTCCTCCTCTCCTCCTCTCCTGTCTATTGTGTAGGAGGCACAAAGCAGAATCCACTCAGATGGAATGCACCGCTCCTTCCCTGTAATCTCAGAGCAGGTGTTGGAGAAGAATAATATGGACGGGGGGATATCTGGGGATATTTTGTGCTCAGATATGAATGGAGAAATGAATTCTGGGTAGCTCTGATACTAACAGCCTAATCCCAGGGTCTCCACATCACTGCCCGGTAATAGAAAGATGAAAATTAAGTGTAATTCTATTCATATCTATTGTGATATTCACACTTATGCAAAGGTGCATCGTTTGTGTGACGCATGTTAGCTAGTCCATTTTGGACATTGTTAAGACAAGTTAAACAGTTTAGTTGTGTCCTTTATATTCAATATACACTTATTTTTGTATATATATTGTATAATATTGTAAATATTGTTTGCTCATTTTCATTTTATGGATTCCACAGTTACCAAGTCTCTCTATACACTCTAAAAGGGATTTCCATAATGTATTAAGCCAGCTCACCATGAGATCATGACAAAGAAGCAGATATGGCATCGCCAAGATGGATCACGCGCACGCACGCGCGCGCACACACACACACACACAGACACACACACACACACAAATCCACGCAATATGTCTACACCGCACACCCCCTCAAAATGACTTTTGTATAGGCTTTGTGAGGCAGCGCATGCCGGTCCAGACCAGAGCCATGGAAATAACAGAGTTACGCTCTGGTCAAGACATACGGCCAGAGAAGAAGACAGTCAAAGGGTCACAGCTGCTTTGTGACATTTCCTCTCGCCGTAGGCTATATCATCCGCTAACAATCTCTCAGAGGAGCCCAGGAAGGGCCACGGCTCGCCACGGGTGACTCATTCAACTTCCCCCTGGAAGCTGAGAGGGAATAGGGGGTTCCCCCCTCTTTTTCCTTACTGGGCATCACAAACAGCCAACCAGGATGCACACAGTCACACACATAAGCCCCTCCCCCTTTCCTCCCCACCCACCCAAGAAGGTAGGCGACACATTACAGTATGTACAGCCTTAGGGCTCCACGCACGGCCATACATACCCACCTTCTCCCTATGCGGCAGGCTCACAACGATGCTAATTGTGCGTGTCTAGCCGACCGCGTTGATTGTGCGTGGCAGACTCTCCTTGATAAGGCAGGTTTAAGGGGGGCGGGCGAGGGACGTCAGCGCTGGCTGTCAATCAGCCACAGAGCCGCAGAGCCCCGGCTTAAGTGGATGCTGCCTACGCGGGGAGGAAATTGTCAATTGGAAATCTTTGGGGGAGGAGGGGAGGAGGGGAGGCGGTGGTGGTGGTGGCAGGAAGAAGAGGGGGGGGGGGGGGTACAAAGAGGACGGGCGGGGCTTCTTGTACTTTAGATTTGGTTCTCTCTCGACCTGCCGACTACCCCATTCTGTCTGTCAGTGTTTCCCTGTGTTCCCTGTTATGGTCTGCTGTCTGTCTGTCTGTGTCTTATTTCTGTCTGTCTCTGTCTGTCTGTGTGTCTCTCTTATTTCTGTCTGTCTGTGTCTTATTTCTGTCTGTCTGTCTGTCTGTGTCTCTCTTATTTCTGTCTGTCTGTCTGTCTCTCTCTCTTATTTCTGTCTGTCTGTCTTATTTCTGTCTGTCTGTCTGTGTGTCTCTCTTATGCCTGTCTGTCTGTCTGTGTGTCTCTCTTATTTCTGTCTGTCTTATTTCTGTTCATTTCCCTGTGTTTTCTGTTACCTCAGTCCGTGTCTGTTCTAATGCAATGAATCTAACAGTGTAGAACTATTTGTGGTTCTAATGCAATGAATCTAATATGTGGTTCTAATGCAATAAATCTAACAGTGTAGAACTACTGTATATGTGGAATCTAACAGTGTAGATCTATATGTGGTTCTAATGCAATGAATCTAACAGTGTAGAACTACTGTATATGTGGAATCCAACAGTGTTTGTGGTTAAACTGCAATGAACACTAAAGGCTGCAGGCTAAATTCCATCCTGCAGCTCCTGGCCTTGTCCCAGTATGTCTTTGAACACCGACAGCACTTACCTACTCCACCCATTGTAAAATACCCTGGGAGACGATGGAAAGCCTATTACTGGCAAAACGACACACATACCTTTCAAATACCTCTCTCAAGGACCCTCCATCTAAGGATCATTGGGCAAAGTCAAGACACCTTTAATTATAGAGCACATTTAAAAACAGCCAGAGCCTGAACTAAGTGCTGAAATAAAAGTTGAAACAAGGTGAAATGGACTGGACCGTTTTAATTCCTTCAGTTGCCAACAATGTGTCAGAGCAATCCTGGCTTTATATACTGTACATCTTTATATAAAGTCTTGTTACACTGTAGTTGTTCATTTCACATTTAATGTTTATATCAAATGATTATAGTTCATATAATATTTGTTTAATTTGACGAGTTATTTTACTGCAGTGTTCATGCTTTGTAAATACCGCATTCCAATTTCGGCTATTAAAAGTATGCTGTCAAGTAAATACTAAACTAAAAGGTCAAAAAGATTTATACTGAATCCATTAGTCTTTTTGTGAAGCAGTCTGCTGCGATTCCTTCTGTGATACAACGGTGGGCAGATATACTCTAAGCAATCTCATAAGGTCTTTGATGCCTGAGCAGCGCTATCTGTGTAAACCTGCAGGTCTTGATACCATAGGCTCCTTTGTGTCTGTTCATTAGGAAGCAATCAATAATCTGGAAATGAGTCCTCTCTACATGAATTCAATCAGCGAGGAGCCCAGTGCCTATTATAATGAGCTACCGCAGGCTCTGATGAGACAAAGGGAAGCCCGCCCGGTAAAGTTGGTTAGTAGGATACTCCCAACTGGGATTTCCGGATCAATGGTTGGTGGGGACCTCCCAAGCGGCTGCAAGATGCATAGGAAGATCACTTAAAAAAAATGTATTTGAACATTTTTTGAAGATACATTATTTTATTTTTTTATCACTGCTCTTTGAGTCAAAAGAGTTGAGATAGAGCAAGTCTGATTATCATCCATTCATCCATTCATCTTCTCCTGCTTATCCGGAGTTGGGTCGTGGGGGCAGCAGCTCCAGCAATGGACCCCAAACTTCCCTTTCCCGAGCCACATTAGCAAGCTCTGACTGGGAAATCCCGAGACGTTCCCAGGCCAATGTGAAGATATAATCTCCACCTGGTCCTGGGTCTTCCCCGAGGCCTCTTCCCAGCCGGACGTGCTTGGAATACCTCCCAAGGGAGGCGCCCAGGGGGCATCCTTTCTAAATGCCCGTACCACCTCAACTGGCTACTTTTGAAGCAAAGGAGCAGCAGCTCTACTCTGAGTTCCTAATGGATAGCTGAGCTTCTCACCCTATCTCTAAGGGAGATGCCAGCCACCCTGTTTTTGCCCGGTAGATTGAGAGCTTTGCCTTCCGGCTCAGCTCTCTTTTCGTCACAACGGTGCGGTATAGTGATTGCAATGCCACTCCCGCTGCTCCGATTCTCTGGCCAATCTCCCGCTCCATAGCCCCCTCACTCGCAAACAAGACCCTGAGGTACTTAAACTCCTCCACTTGGGGTACGGACTCATTCCCTACCTGGAGTAGGCACTCCATCGGTTTCCTGCTGAGAACCATGGCCTCAGATTTAGCGGTGCTAATCCTCATCCCAGCTACTTCACACTCGGCTGCGAACCGATCCAGTGAGTGCTGGAGGTCACAGGCCGATGATGCCATCAGGACCACATCATCTGCAAAAAGCAGCGATGAGATCCCCAGGCCACCGAACCACAACCCCTCTCCACCATGACTATGCGTTGCAGCCGTGGCGGAGACCAACCCCCACCTGGAATGAGTCCGACTTATGGAATAAGTCTTACTTAGAGATAACAATGACAGTGAAGGAGAATTTTGTCTTCTTCAGTAGCGATGTGATTTGATGCAGGAACATTTTGTATTTGCAAACCAGAAGGTTCATGTGAGCATGTAGGCATAATAACACAGATTCTCTCAGATGCCACACTGGTGACTATATGTACAGTCAACACACAGGCAGAACACCTTTTAACAGTTATAAAAGTTACTGTAGCCTAGCCTGGCTGCGCCCAACTTGCTCTGAGCTCAAACATTTTTGCTGAGATTATAGTCAGGAAATCCTGTTCGCATTAGTGTTTTCACAGCAACCCTGCTATCGGACCAATCAAGGTGGGTTAGTGAGATGACGTTAAAGTCAAGCGTGTTGGTGGTAGAGCTAGATGAGGCAATTAAAACAGTTGTAGCAACGGTGATTGGGTAAAAGCTGTCAAATAGTTTCAACATTAACCAGAGGTCTACGCCCAGTAGGAGGCAACGAATATTAACACTTCACAACGGAGCGTGGCCAGACCCTGTTCACCAAGTGAATACTGAGTCTGGTTACACCAGTCTAGGTTGTCTCACTATATCGCGTTGATACTGTGTATACTAAGTGTCGATAAGATGAGGAAGATGAAGATGACCACTTCAGACTTGTCATTTCATCATCATCATCATCATAATCAGACATGTAAATGTGTATTACCACTTGGAACCCCATCCAGAAACCACCAAAACAAGCAGGAAACATACCGTACATACATTTAGCACACCCACACACATACACACACAATTAAAGGCAGAGTAAGTTATTCTTGAGAACGCTTCAAATCAAAACATATCCCTCCACAGCACCGCCTTACACATTGAAAGGCATTGTGAAGCCAGTGAAGAAGTGGTGAACATTATTCAACACTTTGTTTACGTTCCTATTTACGGAGCTGGGGCTGTGTAGAAGTACAGGATAATGTTTTCAACACGCACAGAGAACGGCAAGCTAGCAGAATGCGAGGAGATATTTGTTGAATTTGACAAAAAGTGTATTATCTTACAATTAGCTTACAATAGCTGACTACGCCTTTAAAGATTGCAGGATGTCCACTGATAAACAAGCTTCAACAGACACAGCAAGATGTATGTTTGTATGACAGCATGAATGACTCACAACGACAGTGCCATGCCTTAAAAGCTTTATTTACCTCGGTTGATCCTTAACTCGTCTCTTGTCTGACTTTTTATCTTGAAAACCTGAAAGCCAAACAGCCCCTGCTTTGTCTTTAGCCCCCACCCCCCCACCCCACCCAACAGCCCGTGCTCTGTCTTAATAGCCCCTCTGCCCTTCTCCCAAAAGTCAACTTTGCTTGCTGTACTCATCAGAAACACAAGCACACACACACACACGCACACAAACACGTAACTATAAATGGCAGGAGCACACTTCCCAGGAAAGAATATATATATTTTTTTATCTCACTTCACTTTTTATTTGACATCGATCACAGACAATCGACCATTCCACTCACTTAAAAAATAACAATATTCTAGCCTACTATTAAAATTACCCAAAACAAGACAAAATCCATGTTTATTAAAGGCAGGGTTAGTTAATCTCGTGAACGCTTGGACTAACTTGGAGCTCAAATGAAAACAATATCTCCCCGCAGCACCGCCCCCACACATTGAAACACATTGTGAAGCAAAACGCAGTGCTACAGCTCGTTGTTGTGAGCGCTGTTCACTAAAAGTGTATTATCTTAAAATTAGCTTGCAGTCGCTGACTATACCTTTAAGAAAGGAAGGATAGGAAGTAACTGATCACAAAAAAACTGTAACTGTAATCCATTACAGTTACTAACTAAACAAGTGGAATCAGATTACAGGTATTTTTTATTTATTTAGATGATTACTTCTAGGACTGCTTTCAAATTCACAGCAAAAGAGAAGTTTGCAGAAGAAAAATTCATAAAACAACCTGCTGTTCTCTTATTAACCTTTCATTAACGTCAATCAATTATTGAAATATCCTACTTTAAGCTGATCCCCTGAGTAACATAAACACCAAAATAGAAAGATTTGTCACGCCTACGCAGTAAATTGCTTTGGGTGGCATTTCAAAGACCAATGCAGGTGTGAAGTAATCTAAAAGTAATGGAACACATTCACATTATGCTACTAAATTTAGGTAATCCATAAATGACGTTACTGATTATCATTTTTGTCTGGTACCTAGTAACTGTAACGGATTACATTTAAAAAGTAACCTGCCCGACCCTGTACATACAGTATGTGCTCGTCTCTTTAGCTACCCCTTGCACGACAACACTGAATCACAGGAGTAATCCCACCTAAAATCCAAATGCTCCAGTTAATCATCTATCTTCCTCCGCTGTATCAGAGCACATCTATGTACAGCAGCCTAGCACCTGGCAGTTGTCATTTAGCTTCGCCTCCATCTTTGGTGAGTGCGTGTGTGTGTGTGTGTGTGTGTGTGTGTGTGTGGAGGGGGGGAGGGGGGGGGGTTAAGCATCAGCCAATGAGTCACTGCAATGCAGGCCAACCTGCCATTCACGCGCCTATTAGCAGCTGCCATCGTCTGGGTTGTAATGACGCTGTTGACCTCACAGGCAAGGACGATCTGAGGTCACATCTATCCTCCACCAAAGTGATTGCTTTGAATTGAATATGTGGTTTTTTTTGGAGGGGGTTTCAGAGGTGTGCTTCTTATCTCTTGCCTGAAGTGTATGGTGAAGCAATTTGAAAGCAGGACTGTGTAACAAAATAGACAAGACCATATAAAATGGTGTTTGTTCATACCGGCTACGTTTTCATGCAATCTACAGATTTATGCTTTCTAGTTGTTTTTATGGAGCATTTTATTGTGTAAAATACCTTTTTGCTGCTAAATTTTACTTGCTTACTTATTCCGGTTTTTGCAATTATTCTGAAATTGACAATAATCCTACTAAGGTTATGTAAAAATATTCCACTAACATGTCCGTTTAGATGCAGATGTACATTTTCCGATGTATACATCCTAAAGCTATGCCCTATAACTTCCTCGCCCTACAGACGAAATTGCCTACTTTTTAAACTGCATTAATGTTTTAAAATGGACAACTTGAATTGCTGGAGCCGCTTGTGCTATTTTGCAAGTAAGTACATTTTACTGCACATATCTTACTGTTAACAGGCAAGAGACACATTAAAAACCCCACTTGAGACTCATATTCCAAATCTGCTGTATACCATCCATCCATCCATCCATCCATCTTCTCCCGCTTATCCGGAGTCGGGTCACGGGGACAGCAGCTTCAGCAAGGGACCCCTAACTTCCCTTTCCCGAGCAACAATCTCTCCACCTGGTCCTGGGTCTTCCCCGAGGCCTCCTCCCAGCTGGACGTGCCTGGAACACCTCCCAAGGGAGG
>JAODUK010065186.1:0-17186 GCA_027564635.1 Typhlichthys eigenmanni
TAATGCCTTTTCCCATAACCTTTGTGATTTTAAAATATCAAAATGAATATCGATATTGCAATTTTCATGATCAATATTGCAATATCACATTTAATCAATATCGTGCACCCCTAGCTCTTACCTGCCCAGACCAGGGGCTGCCAGGCTGGGGGTGAGTGGCTCCGTGCGGGGGCTGCAGTCCTGCCGGGGGCTGACGCTGAGGCTGGCCGTCAGCTGCGGCATCTTGCGGGCGCTGTCGGGGTTGACGGGAGGCCCCGGCGGCTCCTTGCGCGCAGCGGGGGGTGGGGCGAGCAGAGGGCAGGGTAGCCCGGCGGGGGCCGGGGCCGGGCCAGGCCCCGTGCTGAAGCGCACCGCCAGGCTATCCCCGAAGAAGGAGTAGAGCTCGCCGTACATGGCGGGCAGCGGCACGGGCCGCCACTCCTCCTGCCAGCCCGCCCCGGCCGCCTGCAGGTGGCTGGCGATGCCCAGGGCGGCCTCCGCCGGGGGCGGGCTGAGGCCCGGGGAGCTCACCCCGGCGCCCGGGCCCGAGCCTGGGACAGTCTGGCCGTCTGCTGCCTGGGACAGAGACAGGGCCTTCATCTTCAGCAGACGCTCCACTGCCACCTGCAGGACAGAGAGGGAACATTGCTAGGATTACAGCACGACCTAATACTGCCTCCGTGTCAGTTTTAGCTCAGCCAATATCTGCCAAGTGGTTCAATCTGAAGCAAGGAGTAAGAGAGACAAAACTATCAGAGTTCTCATGATAAATCAAACTAAACAAAGTAAACATCTATCCATGACAGGAAAAACAGGCCACCAGAACCATGGCTGTAATAGTGACAGCCGGCATGGCAACTATCAACACTGAAAGTGAATATGAATATTTCACGTGGGTACTACTCACGTCAACATTCAGACCAATCATTTCAAGCCTTGTGAGACCATCTTTATATCAGTTCAGTTTGACTTCGCCTCGAGAATCAGTCTGGAGAGCTTGGAAATCATTGTGTTTCAGGCCTCTAAACCTAGTGTGTGGCCAATCACCATACTGTTAGCTACAGCGTGGCTTAGGTTTGACGAAGGAGACTTGAAAACAGTTTTAATTTTATTTTATTAAAATGTGAATATTACTTTTAGGATTACTTTCAAATTTAAAAGGTAAGTTTACAGAAAAAAAATGCATACAACAATCTCTTCAAGTTCTCTTCACCTTTCATTAACGTCAATCAAAGTCCTACTTTAATCTGATCCCATGAGCAACATAAACGGTCACAAAAATAGAAAGATTTGGCGCCGCCATTGCAGTAAATAGCTTTGAATGGAATTTCAAATAACAATATTTGGATGTGAAGTAAACTAAAAGTAATGGAAAGTAATGAGATTATGTTACTAAATAAAGGTAATCAAAAAACGATGTTACTGATTAGAATTTTTGTCCGGTAACTGTAACGGATTACGTTTAAAAAGTAACCTACCCAACCCTGGTGATACAATATAGCATCAGTTTTATTACAATTTATTAGAAGAGCAGAGGCTCCCGACATGTCTACTGCAAGAGAGGATTTAACAGGCTCTACTGGTTCACAGGTTCGTCCAATCATCCGCTAAGTTTTTTTGAAAGCGCCTTCCCTTTTAAAACATTTTCAACGGACGGCTCCCCAGATGGATGTGGCACAGACACACATCTGGCATGTTAGGTTAGAAAATACATGCAAATAGCTGAAACATGCCAAGAGTGGACCCTAACAGGTCTAATGTCCGGTGCCCATTGAAATCTGAAGTCTGTGGCTTTGTGTGGCCCGCTCGGGGCTCCGAGGAAGTACCACCGGGACCTCCGTGACTCGGTGCCCGCACGAGAGTGTTCCTAGGGCGGGTAAACATTCACGAGATCCCGGTGGGTGCTCCGGAGGTATCGGCAAGCGCGAGGCGCATTGTAGTAAACTACAGCATACACAAGTGAATGTGACACAGTCCTACATATTTTATTCGCTTTAAGGCTGATTTTGTTTCACTTTGGCCAGTCAATGAACCATTGATGTCACGGAACCGTTTACTTTCTACTTAGCCGGTAAACGTTTTTAAGATGGAAACTATGGCTGGAAAGGTCACCGTTTGCAATGCATATCTTGCGGTACTGGTTTTTGTGAATTATTATTACTCCCTGATCATCCGCCTAGAACACAACATAGACTACTTTCTGTTTTTCTTTTTCGACGAGTGGAGGCGGAGCTGCAGCTACACTTGCGTCCAGGTTGGATTTCCGGTACCTACTGTACAAAAACGAGTACAGTCGTGTTTTCAGAATGTTGGCATCGACTTGGTACCGAAGTATCTGTTCTCGTGACATCCCTATGCTCGACAATGGCGTCACTGACAGACTCATACCAGGATGGCTCCGTAGACCTTGTGGCCGTCAGCCTTGACTTGGGCGTTGGACACGGAGTAGTCGTCCAGCACGGCCTGGAGGTTGGCCCAGTAGGCCGGCAGGTGAGGGTACAGCACCCTCTCCACGGCCTACAGGGTTGGAAGAGACAGGTAAATCCTTCCAGCCAGGCTCCAGGAATACAGACTACAGGGCAGTATGTCCCCCTGCTCCAACACACCTAATCTTAACAAATGGGTCGTTATCAGGCTTCTGCAGGGTCTGATAACGACACATTCATTTGATTCAGGTGTGTTGGAGCAGGGGGAGGCATCTACAACATGCAGGACAGTGGGTCCCCAGGAACAGGGTTGGGAAGGGGGGGTTCGTACCTTCCATCCCAGGGCATGGAGACCCACCACGGCCCCGTAGTGCGAACACAAGGGGCGCACGGGGTCGGACAGGACCTTCTGGAGGGACAGCAGGATCTGGTGGTACAGACCACTCACCAGGTCTCCATGGGTCCTGGGGAAGGGAATCAAGACAGGCCAGGCTTATTGTGCAGCCCTGGATCACATTACAGACTCACAGTCACATGTCGCACACACACACACGCGCACACACACACAACAAAATCATTCAGTCAACTCTACAATAAATAATATAGGATCCAGTCTAAATAACCATATAGTCTCATTTACATAACAGGGAAGAACTGTCCTCGTCTGTGTGTTGTTTAGGGGGCTGGTCCTACCAGAAGATGTGGCTTAGTAGGAGAGCTGCGTAGTCCCTGAGGGTCCAGTGGTCGTTGAGGGGGTTGATGGAGGCAGCCAGGGGCTCCAAGATGCAGTACATCACGCTGGACACCAGGCTGCGCACGTAGGAGCCCAGGTACAGGTAGGGGTTCTGCACCAGGCTCTTCACCATGTGCAGCAGCCTGTTGAGCTGCTCCAGGTCGTGGCTCACAGACTTCACCTGCAGGGGAGCGAGGGAGAGGGAGAATGAACGCACCCAACGTCAACCTCACTGAAAGGCAGTGTCAGTTTTGAACTTCGCCTTTTGGTAGTCTTATTTCGTTATACAGTACCACGGGAATTATTTCTTCTGAGTTTGTTGCTATTGGAAAGCATTTTGGATACTTCAGCTGATTAATCTCAACTAGCCTGGCTCCTCCCGACTATTGCGCTCACCTCAATTTATTTTGCTGAGATTACAGTCTGGAAACCCTGTTCGCATTAGCGTTTTCGCAGACCAATGGCTGTGTGAGTTGACGTTAATGTCAATCGTGTTTCTAAATGGTGGTAGAGCTAGATTGGGCGATCAAAACAGTTGTAGCAAAGCTGATTGGTTTGACGCTGTCCAATAGTTTCAAAATTAACCAAAGTAGGAGGAAGCCACTGTTAACACTTCTCAATGGAGCGTTTTCAGACCTTATTCTTGAAGTGAACTTATGATACGGTTACACCAGGCTACATTAATCCTCCTCTTGTGCGTGAAAAGCATCTTGAGCACTATTGGCTATTGTAGAAACAATAGAATTTCATTGCACACCTAACATCCTGTTTCAAAAGAAGGTATGTGAGGGTTTCACAGCAATATTTTAATAAAAACGTAGTGGGCTGTAGTTACTGATATATCATATTTCCGCTGCAACAAGTTGTATTATTCTGAACTCACTGCTTACAATTAATGGAAAGACTGAAATTGGTAAATAAAGCACTGCACTAGCATCATGCCGGAATCAAATAAAGACTTGTGAGTGGTAGTGCTAACAGCCAATGAAAATAAACTACCACACTTCCTGAAAGACCCCCGTAACCACGTCAGCATGTCAGTAGTTCTGCATGAGTTTCTTATGCGACGTTAGTTCAGCTGAATGTCAGAGGCTAAGACTAGACCTACCCCACTGATGACATAGACAAAGTAGGGCAGCAGGGCAGCAATCTTAGAGTTTGATTGCAGGTCGAGCAAAGCCACCTGAAACAGAGCAGCAATGGGATTTGTATAGTCAGCTATTGCAAGCTAAATGTAAGATAATAAATATATTCAGCAAATATCTCCTCACATTTTGCTAGCCTAACGTTCTCTGGGCGCTGGAAAGAAAATCTGATACTTCTACACAGCACTGGCTCCGTAAATAGGAACATAATCAAAGTGGCGAACACCGCTCATGTCAACAAGGCCGTAGTGCTGCGGTCACAATGTGTTTCAATGTTTGGAGCGGTGCCGCAGAGTGATATTGTTTTGATTTGAGCTCAAATGTTCGCAAGCGTTCTCGAGAATGACTGACCCTGCCTTTAACACACTGCTCCCGCGTGCATAACAATTCCCAGAGCTTCACAGAGCTATAGAATGGGCCACCAAAGGTTCTACCTTCATGAGGTTGGGGTCCTCTCCCAGAATGGCCCGTGTGATCTGCTGGTAGTACTTGAGAAGGTCCTCTGAGAGTGACTGCACCGCAGTGGGAACTGGGGGCATGAAAAGACTATTCAAGCAGCTATGGGAATATATTGGACAAACTGAATTGTAGATTTATAAAAAATAAACTATATGCAGTTTGAAGATTTATCCATAACAGACAAGTGTATTAGGATTAATAATAAATAGTCTTGCCTGTGCCCTGAGGGTCAAGGTTTCCTTTCCCGTCCAAGTAAGACACATTTACTGGCCGGAGAGGATAGCAACCATAAGATAACTATAATTATAATGATTTACAAAGTTCACTTTAGAGACTCTAAATAATGCAGAGGGCATACCTCGAACCAATGTTTCTGCGCAACCCTTAGGAATGTTTGTTGCCAGTGCCAGCTCCACCAAGTTGATTTCGCGATCCTCAACAAAGAAAAGCTCTCCGTCCTTTATTGAGCGGAAGGGCAGTGCGTCCTGAGCCCCATAGCCGCAAATAGCCTGAGGAGTAGAGCAACGTACAACACTATGTGTCAGCCCATGGAATAATGCACAAACTGCCCGCCATGCCTGGGCAAACTGGTGGGCTTTGTTATAGTCTCTAACCTCTACGTTACTCCATCGCAAAGCCCTGTTGAAGTCTTCCACCGTTAGCTTCCTCCTCTTGGCGTGTCTCATGAACTGAGAGCTGCTCTGTGGGGTTTCAAAACAAGCAATAACATAACATGTAACATCGTGGCGTTTCAATGTTTCTACTATGTACTAGTAAACCGAGGCTCATCAATTCACATTTAAAACAGACGTGCTTTGCTTCTAGGGTCAGCCCATCTACCTGTGTGGCTTCCCTGAGCCGGTAACACACGTCTTCAGCGAGTACAGCAGCCACGTCGTCGCTGAGCTCCAGGCCTGCACTCTCGGCCACAAGCTTGACGGACTCACGGGGAACCTCGGCAAAGCGTCTCTCCTCTCTGTCTGCCATGTTCGCTATGCAGACAGAGGGGATTCTACGGAGATAAAGGGTGTCGTGTTGGAGATTTCATTGACTGGGGCGCACACACACACACACACAGATCACAATGGAAAACTCGGGCCATCAAATAACTGGAGTTAAAGATTTTCAGAGCGCGTCACAGGCAATTACACATCACGCTGCTTTACAAAACCTGAGTGAACTATTTTAATAGTTTGAAATATGCGCCAAAATACACTGTTAGCATTTTGAACACTGACTGCGTTTGAAATATAAGTAGCTTAACAATACACTACATTTGTGTGGTGGACAGACGCGTAAATCTATCGATTTCAGTGTCAACTGCGCCAGTAGAGTTTTAAAAAGACTTACTGTTATTGAACGTGTGATGGGCTTGGTTTAATGCAAGTTAGCTTTCATCCCCTTTTCACATCCTACGAGGGCAAAAGGAAGTCGACGTGTCACGCAACGTACGACGTAGCATGGTTATGATTGGAAGAGCCCCAGCCAAACACTAATCGGGTTTCAGATCGCTTTTCCTTTTAAAAAAGGCTCAGCATGTTCGTATACAAATATTTACACGGCAACTGAATTTAATGGTTCAATGCACAAAGTACCTCTGGTGTAGAGAAAGCCTAAAAAGAAACACCAAACAAGGTGGACAGGATTAAGAATTACGTTTATTCGTGATGCTGGAAGAGTCAGACATTAAAATTCAGTTTATAAATATCAACTTTTATGTACAACAGCTAAAATATAAAATTACCTTTATAAATAAGCGTTCACTCAGCTAAAAATGTTAGTGGCACTATACAAAAAGATGCCACACCACAATGTCAGCCAGTCAGTTGCTTGACCAAGGAGGTTAGAAGTCAGTTAAAAGTGGCTTTGGTGGAGCAGCTAGTTAAATAGCCTGAACTGATACTGGCAGGCAACATTTCAAGGGAAAAAAATAATTTCAAGTATAAGGCAAGGGGTCATTGACCTGATCTAAAATAAAGAATATACACAACATAAACTTAAAACCATTTCAAGTAGTTTGCACACTGCCGGCTGTTAACAGATATTACAGTCCATCTAAAGTGCTCTGGTGTTCCAGATCTCTTGAGCGCTGGCAGCCATGGCCTTGCCGTTCTCCAGCTGCTGGAGGTGCAGCACCAGGGGCAGCAGGAGACCGTTGAGGTGCTGGCTGGCGAAGGTGAAGGCGTTGTGGGCTGTGGCCTCGGCGGGCGGGGAGGGTGAGCCCGACTGCGGTGGAGACGACGAGGTGGAGGAGGCCGAGGACGGCATCTCAGAGCCCGGAGAGAAGGGCCTTCCGCCGGGCATCTGAGGGGAGAAGGCGGCCTCCAGGCCCAGGGAGAACAAGTCTGCGTCGGGCCCCCTCATCTTGTCGGGAAGGCCGTGCTGGAAGCGGCAGCGGGTGCCGTACAGGCAGAAGCCGAAGGCGCTGAAGGTGCGGCACAGAGCCCCCCGCGGCTTCCATTCCCTGGAGGGCGGAGGCAACAGGGTCGGGCTGGTGGGGGTCCCGGGGGACTCTGGAGGAGTGCTGCAGCTGTTGCCAAGGGCGGTGGTGGCGGCGGCATCATCGTGGCAGCCACCGCCCTGGCCCGCGACGTGCAGGAAGTTGCAGCGCGTGCCGAAGGGACAGACGCCGTAAGAGGCAAACGTGCGGCAGGGGACCGTGCGGCGGCGGCGGCGCACGGCCGGGAGCTGCTCGGCGGCACCATGCACAAACAGGCAGCGGGTGCCGTAGTAACAGTGGCCCGTGACGTGGTAGCTGCGGCACAGCTCAGTCTTGTACTTGGGGTGGCGGGAAGGCACGTGGAGGTCATGGAGGCCGTGAGCGAACTGGCAGCGCTCGGCGTACTTGCAGAAGCCCGCCGCGTAGCTGGTGCAGAGCTCCGTCTTGTAGCGGGTAGAGCACACCCAGGGCACAGGGGAAGAACAGGGGTCCACCACTAGGGGCAGCAGAGCAGCAGCCAAGGATGCACAGTCTGGCTGCTGGCTGGAGAGTAGGTTGCCCACCATCTCCTCATGGGAGAGGGGCTGGAACAGGTCATCACTGCTGGACTGAGAGATACAAGGGATCACACACACACCATTAACGCCACGTTTTAGACCCTCAGTTTATGAGACGTTTGATGGAAGAACTACAACTACACTCTTCATTGGACCTTTAACTGGCCTATTCACGTAGAAAGCTTAATTTTCAATGCTTGTGAGGCTACCAGTGGGGCAATTGTTCATTGAGACTTTGTAACAATATTGACAACATTAAAATGTTTATAATATTCATTGTAACATTGTTACCAAGTATAGTTTTATGACATCTAATTCAGCATTAACGAGGGTCCAGTAGCCTGTATGGTGCTGTAGGCCGCCCATGAAAAACATTTTTACTGATATTTTCACTCACCTCAAACATTACTGGAAGCAGGGGTACTACTGTTGAAATCAAACGATGTGCGCTTGGCAGTCAGTCACTCTCCTGATTACGGCCCTACACTCGGTCACATTAAGCTTTAAATGCTTAACGAAATCAGCGTCTCTAAATGTTACTTAAATGTTAATAAAAACCACGACAAGGACCCTCAACTACTCTATTTCACCACGGCGCCACAAGCAACTGTCTGACTCGTCCGTTGGATTTTAACGTGACTTAATCTGACCTCCCGCGGTGTGTTTAAAAAGAATCAGCTGTGCTGACTTTAGACGTAACAAGAGCCTTACAAGTAACCAATCATATTCAAGCAAGGCAGTGCCGTAAAAACGACAAACCAATCATATTAGGCTTTCGCATTGACGTTAAAATGTGGGTGTCAGATAAGACGAGCCTTTATCGAATTAGGGTCTATTTGTTATATGGAGCATGCGTAGCCTACCGCTCAATAAGCATCCCGCATGAATAGTAAAAAGGTTTGCCCATCAACTATATAAACCAACGTGACCTCATTCACACCTCAGGTTAATTATAATGTAAAGAAACCCGTTAATTAATTGCTGTCTGTTAATAAAAGGACCAACTAAATCACCACGTATTAGGCTATTCTATAGGCCACTTATTTTAAAGTTGAATTTTAAATCAATAATTTCAGGATAAAGCCATATGAAATAGAAGTACATATTTAACTTTGTAATTTTCTTGCATATTTTTTATTTTATGATCAGTTTGGTCAAGATGGCCACCTATACTATAGCAAACATAAGCTATAGCCTACATTTATTTTAACATGTCATGCAAATATATCAATTTAAAATAAAATCAATTGCGACCACAAAGAAAATTTTTTATTTTCTTATCAAGATACATTAAAGGATACAGAGACATTGGAATAAAAAAAACACTTGAGAATTTTTTTTCTTTCAATCGTATTATTTTCACTCTTACAAAACTGTAATTCCCTTCCCTTTAAATCTAGCCCATGACTCAAATTTTAAGCCACCCCCATCCCACAAAGGAGAGCAACAGTTCACATACAGCATTTAAACACTCTCCACAATATTGGAGGAGTGATTATACACTTTAGATTCATGTAAAAATCACGCAATAGGCTTATTTGACTCACATTTCAATTAGCATTTGCTATTCATTTTTTACCATTTCAAGTTCTTTTTATTTTTATTTTTTTTACAAACATTAAAAAGCCCACATTGGGACCAAACTTTGTTATTTATAAATACATCATGTATCCCTTGTGGCTGGGACAGTTGGCAGCTCAAGGGATACAGAGGAATTATAATTACCAGATTGTTTTTATTAATTTTTTTTAATGTACTCACCCTATCATATCTTTAAGAGGGGAGGGAGAAAGAAAATCAAACCAATTCAACCCACATGTTAAGACAAACCTCAGATCCCTCTAACGTGATCAGAATCACAATGGAAAAAACAAAACATTGCTTTTGTACAGATGGTACATTCGGCCGGTTTTAACGGAATCAGTAACATGTTTGTACTTGATTTTAACAAAGATCCAAATGGTACATTGTTGTAAATTGCCAGCACAGAGAATGCAGTGTTCACAGGTAAAAGTTGTTAAAGTAGACCGATGGGTCTTGTTTGAAAATTCAACACTTTAGGATTATGGCTTGATCTGGATTTATCCTCAATCTCCTAGTGCCTCATCAGTAGTTTATATCATTCTATTTTTCACCATGAATAGTATGTGCATTTTTCACCCATAAAAATGTTCTTAAACTTTCTCATCTCAACGCACAATGCTTTTAACCCTGTGAACCTGCAACATCTCCGCAACTGACCATTCCCTTTTGATTCAGGGTGTGTTAAACAGGATCGTACACTCTAAACAGCTCCGATGTTGCTCTCCAAAATGGGCTGAAATGGCTGGAGGACACAAGCGAAGCCAAACAAGTGATGTTAGATAAAGACAAGACTTTGCTTTGATTGCAGCAAACACTATTAGGGGCAGGGTGGGGGTGGGGGCCTCCAGAGGAAGCCTCAAACTAGAATTCATTTCCTCCTTATCAAGGAGTCTCCTGTTGTTTGACAGGCTTGCAGTGCGATGCCTTGCTTGGCTGTGGCTTTGGGAGGGGCAGGGGCAGACAGGGAAAAGTAAAGTCAACAACCTCACATCAGGAGAGCTCAATGGTGTGAGTATCTTGCTCGCGCTCTCTCTCTCACACACACACACATACACACACGCGCGCGCAACAGTAAGACCTTCCCAACTAACCTTTTGATTGAGCACGTGGGTGGCATTTTATCAACCTACATTACTCTGTTTATTATAGAGGAAAAACAAGCGCTCCCACACTAATCCCCCCCCCCTCATCCAATTGGTGATAGCCCACTTAAATGTTGCAAATATTTACAGAGACAAAGATACACCTGGAGAAAAAATAAAGTGTGCTTTTTCACCATAGTTCTGGGATGAGAAAGTCCTTGATTTAAATTACACGTTAAAATTTGAATCCTTTAAAAATAAAATAAGGGGAGGATGGGGTAGAAAATTATTAAGGAGCCTAAATAAAAAATGTGCCCGTTGTGTGTGTGTTGGTAAGAAGTGTGGATGTCCATCAGTTTGTTTATTGTTGTTTATTTACTGAGATATACAGTAACTATACAGTCTAAGTGCGTGTGTGTGTCTGTGTGTGTGTGTGTGTGTGTGGGGCACATCAACTTTGAGAATGCAACAACAGAGACAGAAGAGAAAAGGGGGGAAAACAGATCCTCTACAGGTATGGTGCACTGCGCTGCCTGGTAAGGGATGGTCACAGAGACCCCCCCTTCGCTCCTACACCACATCCCTCCCTCCCAGTAAATCCCCATGTTCCGCCTGGAGGATGCTTCTGGCGTCCCCCGAGCCCCCCCTCAGCCCCCCAGTTCCCCCTCAACGCCACCCACCGCGTCCGTCAGTCCTCCAGGACGATGGGCTCGCTAGTGCTGGAGGGCAGCAGAGGCACGGCCAGGGCCCGGGGGGGTGGCGGGGGCAGCTTGATGCGGACCGGCAGGTGGGGTTTCCTGGCCGCCCGCCGCATCTCCGACTGGGTCAGGTGCTTCCTCAGGGCCCTGGGGGAGGGGGGAGGCACATGGGGTGGAGGGTCAAGCGGTAGACTGAGCTGCACGGCCAACGCTACCGGAAGGTTCTACGACACACACAGCTTCTCACCTGGTGTCCTTGGTGGCCACAAACACCACAGGGTTGGGCGCATCTCCCTGGTTGACCTTCTGCCGCTTGATGACCGACTGGGAGGTGGTCCTCAAGCCCGACGCAAACGGCCTCCCGTTGGTGGAGAAGGGAAGGCCGGCGGCCTGGGAGACACAAGGCAGGACCAAAGATGGAGTGAGATGCATGGGCACCGCGAGCAGCCCCTGAGTACATCACTGGTCTAGCAAGGCTGAGTGAACCTCCGGTGCTGAGGAATTAAAACCCTGCAGTTCACCAAATGGCCACTTGATGCTGACAGCAAAAGGGAGTCGATCCCCATCAACTCCCCAATGTTAAAACGTCTGGCTTTAAACATGTTAACAGCCTGGTTTAAAAATAGGTTTTGGCCTCTATAGCTGGTCTCCTTGTTCATGACCACTGTACGGGGGGGTGACTTCTTTCTATAACTCATCAGTTAAAAATACATTTGCCATACATTTATCCCATTATAATAGACAAGGGGGCATTACAGGCTGAGCAAGGTACTGCAAAGATGGCGAATACGTTCTTGAACAAAGGCCATGGGTGACGTCACGGAGGGCGTGTCCATTTACATATAGAGTCTATGGGCTGGCCACATTAAAACACTGTGTGTGTGGACTACTGACGCTGTCAAAGGGCCTCTTCCCAAGCAAGCCGGGGCCCCCGCGAGGTTGGTTGGCCTGGTTACGATTGATGGGCGGCGGGACCCCCCGGGGAGCCTTCAGCCTTTGAGGTGCTGACAGCGCTAGAGGGGAGACATGGCAACACACAGGCAGACTAGTTCAGCTCCGTCCGTCTCAACTGGGAAAGGGATGCAAAGGGGCGGAGCCCCTCGTCCTTACCTAGATCCTTCACTATGGTGGCCAGGGACTGCCGGGGAATTGTCCTGTTCTTCATAGGAGCCTTGGTGGCTTTGGGAAGCCGGATCATACCTGAGGAGAGAGAGAGGGGAGAAGTTTCTCTTCTGTTAGTTTGTTTTATTGTTGTTTATACATTTGTGTTTATTAATGCTTATGTTGTCTATATTTGTTATTTATTTTGTGTTGTTTACATGTTTGTGTTATTTCTGTGACTGTTTGTTTATGGTGTTTATATTTAAGTCCATGTTTGATTCTATATTCCTTGCTATGTTTATGTTGTCGTTTCCATGTTTGCCGTTTGTGTGTGTGTGTGTGTGTGTGTACGCGTGTGCACGTGTGTGATTGTGTGTCTGTGCGTACACTCGGCCTTGACGGCGTTGGCGTTGATGGAGGCGTAGGGGCGCCGCGCGGCCCGGCGCGGCTGCAGGATGTCCTCGCAGACGCGACGGGCCACGCGGGTCAGCTTGGTGGTCTGCAGGATGAACGTCTGGCGGTTCTTGGCCAGCAGCTTGGCGCGCCCCTCGTTCCGCGTGAACGGCGACAGGCCCTGGACCTCCTGGCGCGTCATGTGACCCCGCGGGCCTGCCTCCTGAAGGAACAGATGGCGGAGGAATAAACAAACACATTCATAAACCGTTCCATATACATTAGTTTGTGTGGTACTTTTGCAATCAGCGAAAGTCGCTTTGACACGGGACACAGTAGGACGAAGACATACAGAGCCAGTTCTGGCGGCGCCCTCTAGCTGTGTGGGGGTCTTCAGGCCACCATACTTCTTCCAGTAGATCCAGCAGGAGGCGCACAGCCGGCACTGCATGTTGGGAGGCCCCCAGGCGTACCACTGTGGCGACTGGGCCGCTGGGCAGGGGAGAGGGCAGGCTGCATGTTAGATGATCATGCTGCAGTGTATTTATAGACTCGTTTCAAAATAAAAGTCAAGGACACCTTCCAAGTACACAATAAAAAGACGGTTTACAGCTACAATAAAGTTATAAACAGTCAATGAAAACAGTCAACTAAACGAGACAGTAGCTTTCATTTTTCAAAGATAGTTCCGGTGTTACAGATGTTGTGATACTTAGGGGGGGGTGGGATCAGTGGAGCCCACAGACCAAACAATTACTGTAAAGCTATAGCGCATTAACGCTACACAGAAAAAAGTGGTGGCTGCAGGCTTACTGTGACAGCTCTCGCAGCTCAGGCCTTTCTGGAAGCCTGCGGCTCCATTCATGCCGGGCTTGCTGCCGGGCGCCATGATCTGGTTGGGGTTGGGCTTGGTGCTGGGGACGCAACGGGACACGAGAATAGAGAGTCACTTATTGAGAGGGGGGCTGATAGCGTCGCTCACTTGCCGGGTTGCAGTTCAAGCTAATACTCACTAGGTGGGGATGTACACCTGCTTCAGCTTGCTGTCTGCCTCGGCTGCCTTCAGGCGTTTCTAGAGAGGAGAGAGGAAGAAAGAGAGAGAGAGAGACACAGAGAAGACGGTTAAACAGAGGGTTGGTGTTAAGAGTACGGCTACAGAAACACTTCAAGTGACGGCCCATGAACCAGAGGAGGCGGGCAGCGCTGGGTACCTGCTGGATGTAGCGGTCTGTGGTCTTCCACATGTAGTAGAACTGGACCACGCTGGCCAGGGACTTCCAGGGCAGCTGTGGAGGGAAGGTGTGCCGGCCACAGTGAAAACACAGAAGGAGGAAAAGAAGCAATTGCTAAACGGAAAGCCAGCAGTTGATGGGGACGGGAGGAGGTGGTGTGCGACTCACAAAGTCCTGGCGGATGTCGTTGAAGTCTTTGCCGTACTTCTCCAGCGCCTCCTCAAACAGCATGGCCTCGGAGGCGCTCCACTCCTCCATCTCGTCCCGACAGAGCACGGGGCCCCCCTGGGGCACCAGGGTGGCCATGGCCTGGGCCAGGTCATAGTCGTTCTTCTGCAGGGTGTCCATGGCATGGAACTAGAGAGAGATACCTTCTCAGTGGCTGGCCTTCTGCAGGAGTGCTGTCACTCAACAGGGGGAGGGGGGCATCTTACCAGTGTGATGTCCCTGGAGGCGGCTGCAGCGCTCATGTGGAGGCTGGGCTGGCGTATGGAGCTGCTGCAGTCCAGGGCCCGGGCGAACGTCCCCACAGCTCTAACACACACACACACACACACACATACACCTAATGTAACCCATCAGGACTGGTGTCGTCCTTAACAGGGTACAGGCTGAAACACTGATACCATTAGGCTGTGTCCCTAATTCAGGGGCCGCATCCTTCAAAAGGCTGTGGAAAAGTGGTCAGTGGAACTAGGCATTCCAGACACAGGTAAACCACCTTTATTGCACAGGATAATATCAAGATTTAGAAAAGCAGTTTCATGTGGTGTGGAGAAATAAAAGTGCTCCAGTAGGGTTTAATTGAATGGCCACCAGATGGCGAGCTCACTCACATTGAAACGGAAATAGCAACAGAAGCATATTCCCTCCAAAAACACACTTTAAAGGTAACACACCCCATATTAGCACAACTAGGAGCTCACTGCAGGTAGCAATAGCCAACTATGCAGGTTAAAACATAATTGCCCAACCAACCACTTATGTATACTTCAATGTAAAAGCAAGAGACGGAGGATGCTGCCATATTGAGGGTATAAGCGTGTATTAGTCCCATAACGCCAGTTCACATCTCTCCTCTGGAAACAAATAACTGCCCCCAGCTGTCCTGACAATGGCAGGGTCACCATGGCAACAGAGGCCTAGTGATAATGAGATGATGGCAACAGATGGCGGGGGAGGGGTGGGGTCTTACCGCGCCACCACCAGGAACTGGTCAATCTGGGGGTCTTTGAGCTGGTTGTCGGGGTCCCACACCTTGGTCTCCAGCTTCTCCTGGATACGGCCGTCCGAGTCACCTGGCCCAGACGGCAAGCATGTGATTAAGCAGGTGCCAGCCAGCAGAACAGATAACTGGGGGCTTTGGACGGGTTCTAACCATTTAAGTTGTGGAAGACATTAGCATTGCATTGCATGTAATGGTAATTAGTGGTCCAGTGTCTGACCGGAGGGGTCCAGAGATCTTTAAATGACGAGCAATATACAGACACCATGAACGGATAATAATAATAATATCCAGATTAACTTTATAGTTATTAAGGATGACGAGCGGGTGCTTTCTAGAAGAGCGGGAGCGAGATTCATATGAAGCATGACCGCAAGATGAGAAAAACAACACGAGCTGTTATGACTCATTTTTTTTCAGTGATCTCCAAGGGTTGTGCTGCCTTGCCTGACCAGATGGAATGTGTGTGTGCATGTGTGTGAGAGAGAAAGACAGATTTACACAGCGCTGATCACCAGCTACAGACCTGATTTCAGTTTTAGGTGTGTATGTCTCTTCTCCCCATTAGGTTTCTAAACTAATAAGCTAAACAGGACATTTGTCAAAGACATCCATCTACAGTCCTGTTATTCAGCTAACCGTTGGCCCGTGTTGTGAAAGCATGTAACCTGATAAGTCAGGCCACCATCTTACAGGTGGCCCAGCTCACCTTCAGCTAGTTTGTCGGGGATCTCGGCCTGATATTTGGAGCCCACTCTGATCTCCCCCTGGTCTGCTAACAGGGTCTTCTGGACGGGGTCGAACACCAGCGAGTAGAAGAAACAGTCCTAGACAGAGGCAAAGAGGAAAACGGTCTAACAGGTCGCCGTGGCGTTCTGTCTCATTCTTCGACACAGGGTCACGCCAGCTGCAGGTGCAGGAATACAACGTACCTCTTTCTCTAGGTAGCCGGCTAGGACGTCTGTTTCGTTGAGGAGGGTGACGTTACATTTCCCCCTGTGGGAGGGGCATTCAGAGGTCAACAGAGTCTCTGGCCTCTGTGAGGGCAGCTTTAACACATCGTGCCCATCATGGATGTATACAGGGACTTTAACTGGGGTGGTGTGGCCTAGAACATGCAAGGCACACACACACACACACACAAACGTACATCCTCACTCCCCTCCTACCTTATGTGAGTGGCGGGAAGGGATTCAAACTGTCGGGAGAGGAAGAGTTCTCTGTGTTTGAGCTGGTGTTTCTGTTGTTCCGATACTGCCGGCTGTTTGGATTCCTCCTCAAAGTCTCCTTAAAAAAAAACCCCAACAAAAACAAAGAAGCATTCAACACAATCACGTCTATTCAAATGATATCGAATGCAAAACGAAGGCGCACGGGAGCCCCACTCACCCAAATAAGTACACAGTAGTACAAGTACACAGTAGTATATGTACACACGTATGCATACTTGGTGTACATGTAAACCATTCTCATGATGTGATACACCTCGCATTAGGCCCGCTACAAATAATACACACAGTAGTGCCCGCTAGCTTTGCTGAGAGCGTCAGCCAATAAAAATAAATAAATAAATAAAATAAATAAATAAAAGGAGAAAAGAAAAAAAATGGAAACTCTGGCTGCAGCGTATTTATTTTCTTGCAGCCATTCAGAAGTGTGGTGAAATAGAAGTGGCTGTGCACGCGTTTGGCCACTAGATTGCGCATTCCTAATTTCAGGCGGATGAGTAATTTGTTGCGAGCTGGAGGGCAAGGGAGGGAGGGAGGGAGGGAGGGGGGGTGGTCTATATCGCTCCATCTCCGTGGACTCCGCCCCTGCACTCAGCCACAGGAAACCCTGTCAGTAAGAAAGAAGAGGGCCGGGACCTTGAAGTCACACCCCTTTTTGTTAACCCCTCCTGCCACCACCCCCCCACAACCACCCATCTCCACCTCCCTCCGCTACCCTCTCTCACCCCCCACCCGCCCCCCTGTCCAGCTAGTCCCTGCCAGACAAAGTAGGAAACCCTGTATACCAAACCTGAGACACCCATCCCCCATCATGTATCTCCCCCCATATATACATACATATACACACCCACACACACACACACTCACACACGCACACACACACAGTCGCAGAGACCGGCAGTC
>JAODUK010065197.1:0-10333 GCA_027564635.1 Typhlichthys eigenmanni
GGCGGGGGCTTGTTCTGCTCATGCTGAGAAAGGGTTGCCATGTTGTTTTTAGTGAATTAAACAAAAAGAAGAAGCCAACTTGTGAGTATCATTAATGCTAGACTACCGCAGAAGCATATTGTTTCGGCCCTTTACAATATACACTATACAGTATAATAATAATAAATACTATAAAAAATGGCAGAAATCAATTTAGGCTGATTGGAACATTGAGATGAGTTCCTTGTGAGGAGAGAGACTATTTTCATTAGTTTTGATTTGTTTTTTGTTTTAGCAACACCATGAGAATAAATTCCTATTCTACTTATGTACTGTGTGCAGAAAAATCATGGTTCTATTTACTATTATTTTCTGGGTTCTAATACTGGAAATAACAAAAGAGCTATAATGACAACCATTATTAATATTAAATTCTACAAAGGTTTGATAATATTTATTAGAAACTAAGTCTGTAAATGGCTGTGATAGGTATTGTTTATAATATAAAACCTAACTCTTGGATTGCAATGTGTTTTGATATGTAATAGAATCATAAAATAGAAATCATGTCATAGAATAGAAAGTAGTACTTTTTCAAACTATTTTAATCCATTATTGATACGCCCAGAATTTCCTCGGTTTGGGCTTGAAGACATTTTTCTGAAGATGAAAAGATTATCAAAAGATTACCGTGATATTAATCAATATGGTTTCACAGTGCTGGTGAGAAAGTTTAGAGGGAAACACAGAGTGAGATCATCTACATAACTAGGCGAGGAGATTCGGCGATGTCTCTTCATCCTAATTAGAAGACTTTAGGTGGACAAACTGCTTTAAGCGTTTGTCTCATTGGACCTGTCTTTAAAGTTGAGCACGGCAGCCAGCGGCCCCATAAACCCGCTGCTAAACTCCCCTAATCCAGCATGATGAGGCTCTGTGCATATTTAAACGTGGGACGTGTTTTCACGTCTTTGTGTTTAAAGAAAAACGTCCAAGAAAAGACAAGATCAAATAAATGTTAGCGTTGACAAGGCCTGAGACAGAGATATGGAGGGAGAGAGAGAGAGGGAGAGCTAGGCAGGAAGAGGGAGAGAGAGAGTTCGATTGGTTAAGAACACACAGGCATGTGATTTCACCCAGCAGGAGAGAGAATATTGACATGGTCTCTCCCTCTCCCCCTCAGGTGGTGTGTGTGTGTGTGTGTGTGGGGGGGTGTTCTCACACCGTCCAACAGTAATCTGCCCCACTTTACTCTTTAATGATCAATTCTGTGTCAGCTCTAGCGCTAGCTTAGCTGCGGCTTACGCTGCTAACGGCTGCTATGAAGCAGGGGCTCGTGGGATTGTGGGGGTCATGGGAGACACAGTGAATGTGTTTTGTGTTTTAACGAGCTTAACTCACTTCAGCACAATGCTGCAAGAAGTGAAGCAGCTAACGCTGAGCTACTGCTGTGGTAGAACAGTCTGTTGATCCGGCCCACTTTCACAGCCTGTGTGTGTCTCACCTAGACACCAGAATGTAGAGACAGAAAGCTGGATCACTACTGGATGGCCTCACACACACACACAAACACAAACTTGCACTCGCACATACGCGCATGTGCGGTTGCACACACACACACACACACACAGAATTTAACTTGTACTTGAATAGTGTTCAAGCAAAACGCTGACTTCTCCGTCGATTGTGTTGTTGTGACATTGTCCAACAGCAGCAGGCCAGAACATAATACTATTACAACAGTTTAGCATCAGAATGAAACATGGTAGTGATACAGTAACTATATTTTGGACGTAATCACCCCATGACACTTATTGGCACTTTGTGCAGTGTGCGAGGAGCTGTGATGAACTTCCGTTCTCTTCAGCAGAAACTTTCCAACGACACATATTGATCAAACATTAGTAATGCAGCCGCTTTAGGGCTCTCTGTCTGTTCCGTCCTTTGATCATCTGCTGTGAGACCCAGGAGCAGCTGGGAAGACCAGTGACCTCGTTTAGGTATCAAACCACATTCCTGCACTAAGTTTGACTGTTGGGAAAATCATGTATCTCCAGCGTTAAGTTGTGGACTCTGGACTCTGGTGTGTTTTCATGATTAATGTAACCTTCAACCTTTTGTTATGCAGGGGTCCGATCTTGTGTGTCTGAGCAGTTATGAAAGTAGCCTTTAAATTAAATGTTCATGTTTCTATTAAATATTCATTTGAATGAATCAAAGATTAAAAGTGGGGCACCTCATTAATTCATCATGATATATTAACGTGCTCCCCCACATCAAGCCAGCTGTGGTTTTCATAACTAATCTCTAAAATGAATGTAATAAGCAGAGATCACTAGAGACCAGAGATGTGCCAGCTATTGATCGCACCAGAGAACCCAACCCCACACACACACACACACACCTACCTACCGTTCGGCTCCTATGTCGCTGTTGTTTAAGTTTCAATCTTAAAGTTTTAATATTAGTAAAATAAGGGGTTTTGAATTGAAATGAACAGAACTTACTTTAAGACATTTATTGCACAGTGTCACAACACAGCATATCATATCGTGTACATTAATAATATTACACATACAAGACACAAATGCACACGCTTTTTACATTCAAGCTTTTTAAAGGAACAAACATTGAACCATAAATGAACATCTAACCTTTATTGACATGACTGGAATAACTAATCTACTTACACATAACTCATTTATATATTTTAATATTTTAAGAAGCTGGTTTTCTGGAGACGTTAAGAAAATGATGTGCAAGCTGTGTGTCTCAGTACTGTGTGTCTGTCTGTGTGTGTGTGTGTCTGTTTGTGTACTGTGTACGTGTGTCTGTGTACTGTGTGTGTACTGTACGTGTGTGTGTACTGTACACGTGTGTGTGTATTGTGTGTCTGTGTACGTGTGTGTGTATTGTGTGCGTTTATGTGTGTACTGTGTGTGTGTTCAGAAAACAGAAGAGTTGTGAAAAGCTTTGAAGTGCTGGACGCTAGCATCATATCCAGATATTAGCCGGTTACATTGAGCCGAGACACTGATACAGAATATCGCTTGCTGTGGCTCAAAAGCTCACAATGGGACCCATTCAGATTGCTGCAGCAGAACAGTTCACACATCCAACAGTAGGGGGAGCACAACTGTATTTAAATAGGAATGACTAGAAGACTAATAGCAATATAAATAACAGGCTATATGATATTTACAACTAACTCACACCAGGCCAATCAGAGCTGTGCTGCCATCCATGTAACTATGGTAATGAAAGGTGACAGTGTTTATCAGCTAAGCAGAGGAGATTTGTGGGGTGATTCATACACTTACACCACTACAGTTTATGAACAAACAAGACCAGTCAAGACTAGTCAAGAACAGACCAGACGTGACTAGTCGAGACCTGACTACTAGACAAGACCAGACCGGTCAAGACCAGACTAGTCGAGACTCCGCAGCAGATCAGACCATGAAGCGGTGCTCCTTGCCATCGTGCGCCATGAGGATGACGTTCCTGTTGGACGTCCAGATGAGGCGGGCCAGCTTCAGGTGACCCTGGGACCCTGGCGAGGCCGGCTGCACCGGGGGGACCTGGTACGTCTTCATGCAGCGCAGCTGGGGGGCTGAGTTGAGCACCCCAATACTGCCCAGGAGACTGGTGTTCATCTGGAGATAGGGCAGTGAAGTTAGACTGGTGATGGTCTGGTAGTGTTGTGAAGTTAGACTGGTGATGATCTGGTAGTGTTGTGAAGTTAGATTGGTGATGGTCTGGTATTGTAGTGAAGTTAGACTGGTGATGGTCTGGTAGTGTAGTGAAGTTAGACGTGCGCACGTGTGTGTATGTGTGAGTGTGTACCTTTACCTGCCAGAAAGAGATGTGACTGTCAACGTTGGAGTAGGTTGCTAGGTAACGCCCGTCAGGGGCAAATGAAACGGCTGTGATTGGTCCTTTATGACCATGGATGTTCTAGAGAGACAATACTGAGCATTAACAGGACCCACACACACAGATAGCAACGCGGTGGCTTGGCATGTTATGCTCCGGTGGCTGACAGTTAGCTGCAGCGGTGGCTAACAGTTAGCTGCAGCGGTGGCTAACAGTTAGCTGCAGTGCCTGAAAGCAATGGAACCGACGACTCCGAAAAAGTCAACAAGTTTACCGATCACGAAATAGATACAGCCTACTTGTCTATGATGTATGTCAGTAGGGGTGTGAGGATATGCTTGGGTCACGAGACGAGATGATACAAGATACTGGGTTCATGAGATTGAGACAAGATTTTAACACTATTTTTAGGAAATCTTCAATGACTTTTTCTTTGATTACCAAGATGTATTGGATGAGCTCTGTGTAGTCTGTGGTTATATACTGTAGGAGGACAGGACAAAGGAGAGCTGACAAGCAATATTTTACACGCACACAGTAATATCTACAAATGTAATCAGAAATGGGTACATATGTACAACAACTGTGTTAGTCACAATACAGCATTATGCATGTATTGTGACTAACACAGTTGATCCACCATGCTAGCTGATTAGCCGATTAGTCAAACATGCGTAAGATGACCTATTCTGTTGCATCTCCTGCCGTGTGTGTGCGTGACACTCCCACTCTCCCCTCGACCATGAACGCATGAAGAGCGGTGTTCCTGCGGCAGGCAGAAGGGGGCGCTGTTCGTATGCATAATAGTTTTAGACGCACATTGCCAGAAAAACAGTGCTAACACGTTACACGATAGTACACGAGGCCCACATACACCATGTGTTACCCCGGAAACACAAACCATGTCACTTTGTGTGCCAGTATGAGGGTTTCCATGGTAACCCTCCACTGTACTATCCAGTACAGACATGCTTCCGGCTAGTTGCTATGGCCACCATCTTACAGTAACAACGTACCTGTTGCCATGGCCACAGTAAAAACGTACCTGACACTTCCCGGTGCGGACGTCGTAGAGCGCCACTGAGCCCTGGCGGGCTCCCACGGCGATACGGTGGCTACGGTCACAGTAACCCACCATGTAGAACCTGCACACACACACCAATACATGTGTATACAAGTGTGTGTGCATATATAACTGTATATAAGTGTATAACTGTATATAACTGTGTGTATATAACTGTATATAAGTGTATAACTGTATATAACTGTGTGTGTGTATATAACTGTATATAAGTGTATAACTGTATATAACTGTGTGTGTGTGTATAACTGTATATAACTGTGTGTGCATATAACTGTGTGTGTATAACTTAATATACAAGTGTGTGTGTGTGTTTGTGTATAACTGTATATAACTGTGTGTGTGTTTGTGTATAACTGTACATAGCTGTGTGTGTGTATATAACTGTGTGTGTGTATATAAAACTGTATATAACTGTTTGTGTATATAACTGTATATACCTGTGTGTGTATATAACTGCGTGTGTGTATAACTGTATATAACTGTGTTTGTGTATATAACTGTATATAACTGTGTGTGTGTATATAACTGTATATAGCTGTGTGCGTGTGTATATAACTGTATGTTTGTGTATATACCTGTGTGTATATAACTGTATATACCTGTGTGTGTATATAACTGTATATACCTGTGTGTGTATATAACTGTATATAGCTGTGTGCGTGTGTGTATATAACTGTTTGTGTATATAACTGTATATACCTGTGTGTGTATATATAACTGTATATAACTGTGTGTGTATATAACTGTATATAGCTGTGTGCGTGTGTGTATATAACTGTTTGTGTATATACCTGTGTGTGTGTATACAACTGTATATAACTGTGTATAACTGTCTGTGTGTGTGTATATAACTGTATATAACTGTGTGTGTATAACTGTGTATATGTGTATGTATATATAAATGTGTGTGTGTATATAACTGTGTGTATATATGTGTGTATACATGTATATAACTGTGTGAATATATAAATGTGTGTGTGTATAACTGAGTGTGTATATAACTGTATATATAACTGTATATGTGTGTATATATAACTGTGTGGCAGCCGTACAGAGCTACCATCACTGCATCGCCACCCTGTGGTTTAGGGACATACTTGCAGATAGCAGGGAAACACTCTTGAAGACCCTTCTTCTTCACCAGGGAGCCTTCAACACAATACATGATGATGTCCATCACCTAGGAGACACACACACACGATGTCACCATCACCTAGGAGACACACACACACACAATAATGTCCATCGCCTAGGAGACACACACACACACGATGTCATCACCTAGGAGACACACACACACGTCCATCACCTAGGAGACACACATATATACTGAATATAGTGTGTAGACCAGACCTCCACCAGAAGGTAGAATACAGTAGATATACATTAGATTTACAATGCAGTATATATACAGTAGATATCTATAAAGTAGTCAAGTCAAGTCACTTAATTTATAAAGCACATTTAAAAACAGCCAATGCTGACCGAAGTGCTGTACACAACAATGCAAACAATAAAATAAAACAATAAAACACAATACACAACAAACAAGACAGTTTCAGCATAGTGTCCCAGAACTTACTCGAACGCTAAAGAGTACAAGTGTGCTTTTAGAAGAGATTTTATTTCTCAGTGGTGGAAGATGATCTAATTGATAAGAGAAGATCATTCCACAGTCTCGGGGCCACAACAGAAAAGGCACGATCACCCTTAGTTCTCAAACGCGACTGTGGAACAGATAATACAAACTGGTTGGATGATCTAAGAGGTCTGGAAGTGATAAAACATAAGGAGATCTGAAATATACAATGGGGCCAATCCATGTAATGCCTTAAAACAAGTAGCAGCACCTTAAAATCAATTAGATATTTGATTGGCAGCCAGTGAAGGGAAGCCAATATGGGAGAGATGTGGTTCCTCTTCCTAGTGCCAGTCAACAACCGAGCAGCTGCATTCTGCACAAGCTGGAATTGGAGTGCACATTTGTGGACAAGGGGCCCAAATAATCAGCAAAGTCCTCAATAGATTTGGGGTTGCCAAATATAATAACTTCCGTTTTACTTTCATTAAGTTGGAGAAAGTTGTTTGCCATCCAGAACTTGTCATGTAGGCAGTCAAAAGGAGACTTAAGTGAGTTTGTGTCACCTGGCTTTAAAGGTAGGCACAGCTGTGTATCAGCATAACAGTGATACGATATATTATGTTTCCTGAGAATGGAGCCCTAGGGGAACATATACAAAGAAAATTAAATTGGCCCTAGGATTGAACCTTGAGCTACACCAGATTTGATAGCTGCTGAAGATGAGTAAATATTTCCAATATTAACAGAGAAGGCTGTCTTTTAAATAAGAATTAAACCATTGAAGAGCAAAACCTTGCTGGAGGCGATCCAGGAGGATATCATGATCAATAGTAAGAAAAGGCCGCACTAAGGTCAAGTAGGACTAAAATAGCACAATTTCCACAAGATCATTCAGTACCTTTAGAAAAGTAGATATATAATACAGTAGATACACCGTAGATATACAATACAGTGCATCCGGAAAGTATTCAAAGCTCTTTTCCCACATATTGTTAGGTTACAGCCTTATACCAAATTTGATTAAAATATTAATTTTCCTCAAAATTCAACACACAATACCCCATAATAACAAAGTGAAAAAAGTTAGAAATTTTAGCAAATGTATAAAACATTTAAAATATCACATGTACATAAGTATTCACAGCCTTTGGTCAATTGTTGAAGCACCTTTGGCAGCAATTACAGCCTTAAGTCTTTTAGAGTATAATGCTTCAAGCTTTGCACATCTACTTTTGGGCAGTTTCTCTCATTCTTCTTTGCAGGACCTCTCAAGCTCCACCAGGTTGGATGGGGAGCGTCTGTGCACAGCCATTTTCAGATCTCTCCAGAGATGTTCAATCGGGTCAAGTCTGAGCTCTGGCTGGGCCACTCCAGGACATTCACAGAGTTGTCTCGAACCCACTCCTTTGTTATCTTGGCTGTGTGGTTAGGGTCGTTGTTCTGTTGGAAGATGAACCTTCTCCCCAGTCTGAGGTCCAGAGCGCTCTGGAGCAGGTTTTGATCAAGGATGTCTCTGTACATTTCTGCATTCATCTTTCCCTCGATCCTGACTAGTCTCCCAGTTCCTGACACTGAACAACATCCCACAGCATGATGCTGCCACCACCATGCTTCACTGTAGGGATGGTATTGACCAGGTGATGAGCGGTGCCTGCTTTCCTCCAGACACAGATATACAATACAGTAGATAGAGAAGATACATAACACAGTAGAGACATAATACAGTAGATATAACACAGTAGATACATAATACAGTAGATATAGTATATATAACACAGTAGATATAACACAGTAGAGACACAATACAGTAGCTATAACACAGTAGATATAGCATATATAACACAGTAGATATAGTATATATAACACAGTAGATACATAATACAGTAGATATAGTATATATAACACAGTAGATATAACACAGTAGAGACATAATACAGTAGATATAACAGTAGATATAACACAGTAGATACAGTAGACGCATAACATAGTAGAGATATAACACAGTAGTATGTAGACCAGACCTCCACAAGAAGGTCAACCACGTCAGCAGGCATCTTCTCCACCAGCACGTCCACCACCCTCAGGATCTCAGTCCTGGCCCGGCCCAAGGTGGAGGTGTGCACGCTCTGCTGGGTCTGGGAGTTAGCTTGGGCCGCGTTGTGCCTGTGCACCTACACACACACACACAGAGTTAGCTTGGGTCGCGTTGTGCCTGTGCACCTACACACACACACACAGAGTTAGCTTGGGCCGCGTTGTTCCTGTGCACCTACACACACACGCACACACAGAGTTAGCTTGGGCCGCGTTGTGCCTGTGCACCTACACACACACACACACACACACTCCTCACCTCCCTAGCGATGGTAGTGATGAAGGCGGGGGGCCTCGCCGTGGCGATGAGAGAGAGAGCGTGACGGGCCGAGCGAGCAGAATCAGCGGGGGGGCTGAGAGGAAGCCCCATGGTTACACTGCAGAGAAGAGCCTGGCTATTACCTGGATACACACCAGCTCATAGGGAGAACACAGGGGGCCTGGCTATTACCTGGATACACACCAGCTCATAGGGAGAACACAGGGGGCCTGGCTATTACCTTGGATACACACATAGTACATACTTGGCCAGCTGCTATAATGTGCACAGTAGATATAGTACATACTTGGCCAGCTGCTTCTCTGCGTCGGCACACAGCTCCAGTAGACCCATGAGCACCGCGGACACGTCCATATAAGGCTCCCACACCGTGAAGCCCCGGCCAATCAGGTCGATGGCTGTACGCCGGATGGTGCTGTGGGGGGGCAACTTAGGGCTGGGGGGCTGGAGGAGCAGGAAGGTCAGGGCCTTGCCTGGAGACACATAGTACACATACTATATAGTATACACTATATAGTACATACAGGGCTTGGCCTGGAGACACATAGTATCCATATTATATACACTATAATATATATAGTATATACAGGGCATTGCCTGGAGACATTTCACATAGGAAAAGTTTGTTGTGAAAAGACTATTCTACATAGTTTTATTTTAATCAAACTGATTCTGCCTTGCTGAACGTATTTCAGCTATTTCCTGCCTGCCTTGTAAACTAAATGTGCTGAAAGCCAACAAAGGGCTCAATTCGGGCTGGGACGAGAATTCTGTCAAACTGTTTTGATTTTAGGCCCGTGCAGCGCTCTATTGTTAGCGCTCTAGTGTTAGCGCGCATGTTTGAAACTACTGGACAGCCTTTAACCAATCGGTGTTGCTACAGTTGTTTGTCTCTTCATCTAGCTCAACCACCATTTAGAGACAACTTGACTTCAACGTCATAAATGGTAACTGGACTGCTTTTATCTAAAGCGCTTTACAGTATTTTGCCTCACATTCACCCATTCACACACACATTCATACACCGATGGTGATTGCTGCCATGCAAGGTGCGACCAACCACCGGGAGCAGTTAGGGATTAGGCATCTTGCTCAAGGATGCTTACAGGTAGGTTAACACCGGGGTTTGAACCCACAACCTTCCGGTTGGAAGCCACCCAGACCACTCGCACACGCACACACGCACGCGCACAAGCACACGCACACACGCACACGCACACGCACGCGCACGCACACGCACGCGCACGCACACACACGCACACACGCACACACACAAACACAGTACTCTCACATGCACGTTTTTGTGCCAATCCCTTCCAGCTCCTGAACTCTGATCCAGAACGTTCTGAGTTCTGGATGTCTGGAGGGCGACAATGTTGTCTGCTGGTTCACGGCTATAACGTCTAATCCAAACATCTCAATACAGATTCAGATGTGT
>JAODUK010065208.1:0-17182 GCA_027564635.1 Typhlichthys eigenmanni
ATTTGTGAATCACAAAATACATTTGTGAATTGCATGACATTTATTTGCGAATTATGACACTAATCTAACCCCATAGCAATGGAATTACAATGACAAATACATGGTGCCTCCAGGAAACATTAACATGTTCATTGCTGCGTTTACCACTGCCTATGGCCGCATCAAATTGTATGATGTCTTGTCTAAGCTACAGCAATGCGTGCTGTATCACGACACAGACAGCATCGTGTATGTGAGCGGGGAGGGCGACCCCGTGCTGCTGTTAGGTAACTACATGGGGGACATGACTGACGAACTGGACGGTGAGTCAATTGTAGAGTTTTGCTCCTCAGGACCCAAATCTTATGCTTATCAGACAAATTCAGGCAAGACGGTCGTGAAAGCAAAAGGCATCACACAGACCTATGCAAACGCCACGAGCGTAAACGTTGACAGCATACAGGATTTTGTTGAAGGCTCTGGCGAAATCACTGCAGTGCAGCGTAAGATTGTGAGGGATAAAAGGGGGTTTCACCTACGCAACCACACAGTATCTAAAAGATTTAGAGTAGTGTATGACAAACGTTGTCTCTTTGCGGACGGCAGCACTCTACCATTTGGATACTAGTGCATGGAGGGTGTGCATTTTGACCCTAGACTGCGCCTGCCATTCTCAGCCTTAGTTGCAGGACCTTCGGGGTGTGGCAAATCTGTGTTTGTAAAGAATCTGCTGGAAAATTGTAACCATGTGTTTAGCGATGTACCTGAAAATATTGTATGGATATATGCAAGTTATCAACCTCTGTATGATGAGATATGCAAGAAAAATAAAAACATTAATTTTATGGAAGACCTACCAGACTTAATGATTCAACACTGTTTCTGAGGGGTCAAAGACATCTTCTTATTTTAGACGACCAGATGGCAGCGGCCGGTGAAATCTCCCAAGTGGTAAGGATTTTCACAGAGCTACGTCATCACTGTAACATCAGCATCCTTTACCTTGTGCAAAACGTGTTTCATAAGGGTAAACATAGCCGTACTATAAGCTTGAATAGCAACTATATAGTCTTATTCAAAAAACCCAGAGACAAGTTGCAAATCCAGACGCTGGCTCAGCAAATGTTCCCTAACCAAAAGGCCTTTTTCATGGAAAGCTATGAGGATGCGACGCGGGAGCCCTACAAGTATTTAATTCTGGACTTGACTCCTCAGTGCCCAGACGCTTACAGAGTGAGATCAGGAATACTACCCCACGAGTGGCCTACAGTCTATTTGTGTAATAAAAAATAACCTTGTGTGCACGCTTAAAACGCAACTTACCGTTTCTGCACAAATTAGTTTCAACGTCTGCTCGTAAGCGCAAAGAGCTGCTAATTACCTCTACAGACGATTTTGTTTTATCTCTATGTGAGATTGCATTAAATATTTTGAAAGGCAAGATACCGCTTACCAGCGCCCAGTTTAAAAAATTTGAAAAAGAAAAAGAAAATAATTAAACTTTTTGCAGATAAAAAAGCGGGGTTAAGGGAAAAACGTAAGGCTATATTACAGAAGTTTTTTTTTTATTCCCTCTGCTGTCTGTTGCGCTACCCTTCCTGACATCCGTAATAGGCAAGGCCGTACGTGGTTAAGAAAATGAAGTCGGCGCAGAAAATCTGATTACTCCTAAACAGCTTGAAGATATGAACCGTCCTCGGTCACGCGACGAAACTATTATGCAAAAGGCTGAGAATGAATTGGATATTAAAATGAAAGCTATTCTAAACCAAGATGGACTGAAACCCCATTAAAATATTAAACTGTATAACCAGCTATTACAACGTTATCTAAGCTTGCAGAAACAAGATGACCTTGACAAAGACCGCCCTACATCAAAGCCCACATCATCTATTGAAAATAACTCTAAATAACCCAACGCTGTCAGAGGCTTCTGAGGCTAAGAAGCACACGTTTTTAGACTAAGTGTTTTTAGACTGCCCGAACGTCAGAGAAGGAACGGCGGTTACATTTTACATAAAATGGGGGATTCGTGGGATAAAGACCATCAACTTATTTATAAAGGCAGGACGATAAAAGATTGCATATTATGGATCTGATTAAAAATATCACAGCCCCTTACAAAATAGCCGAAACATGTCGCCTGCACGGATGGAACCCCTTTTTACAAACCCTGGTTGAACTTAATGTCCCTCTATCATCAATCTCCAACAGAGGCGCTAGACAAAAGCTGTCTGTCTTAAAACACGGCACCTCAACGTCTAATTTTTCCCCTAAGCCCTCTGCTTCATGGAGGACGCCTACGTCATGGTTAGGATATACAGTTTCATAAGAAAAAAAGAAATGTGTTGTTGTTGGTGTTTATTAATAAAACAAATACATCTGTACAACTATATGTTAATAAAAAAAAACATTGTGATTTACATTTTTCATGAAACATATGCATTGAACATGTATTCTGTTGAGGCAGCCCAGTCTCATGAGATCGATGTCAAATGGTGATGTTTACGCAAAAGGGTTATACGTCACAATAAGACGAATGCAAATTTCGTCAATATACTGACGTATCACAATTTTGTCAAATGTTGGACGATTTTCTAGCTAAAACTGTAATATTATTGTAAACTGAAACGTCAAAATGACAACAAATAATTGCAAGAGTAGGCCTATTTATTTAAATTTTAATGGTGACTAAAATCTATGGTTGAAGATGTATAGAAATTTTATACAAATGACTCGCAACGATCAAAGGGGGGCTCCATATACGTTGAAAAAAACAATTCAAACATGCTTAGGATAACACTATTGAAACTTTTAATATACGTTGAAAAACACATCTAACATATTAATATACGTTGGAAAACACATGTTTAGGTTAACACTATTGAAACTTTTTAATATAATGATTATTTTCTCTTATACCCATCAAAATACTCCAACAGAAATTGGGAATCCACCTCCAGATTGCTTTTTATTCTATAGCTGACTATGTCTGCTACTTACACATACAGACAGTAAATGGTATTGGTGAAAATGTGAAGATGAAACCATGTCGTTCGCCACTTCGCATAGAAGTGTGTCTATAGGGCCTCTGATCTCATGGGCCACTCGTAGCACCTCGTGGTTCCTATTGACGACTTTGCAGCTTCGTACATCATCCATTAACATTTCCAGTTTTCTCACATGTTCCTGACACACAGGCTCAGTTGTGCTATACAATAAATTGTCTCCTACTAGATTTTCAATAACTTTTTCCGCTAAAACAGTCAGTTCATCTTCCGCTCTTGCATAACTGCTTACTGTGCTCATGGCTTTACCCATCTTCAGTCCACGTCATCGATCTCTGCAAAATTGAGAGGAGGTTTCAGGTTGTCCACAGGTAGATTGGCGGTAATCGCACTGAACCGTTCATGGACGTCTTTGTAGCCTGCTAGATCATACAGAAAAGCCTCTACGGCCCTGCACACTCTTGTTATCGCTACAGAAATCCCACAATCCTCCAACACCTTGTGGTAGATGTTAAGTAAATTACACTTCCACAGCTTGGCATTAATGGCCTTGGCATGTGTGCTATAGTAGTAACGGTTGCACTCAAAGAGACACGGGTGTTGGTTCTGACTAGGATGGTCGGTTAAACATCCGTTGCAGTTTTCTGTCCTATGTTCTTGTATGACTTTGTCCAACAGATGAGCGGTCACTTGTAGCACCGTCTCAAGGAAAATTTAATCCTGGTCATAGTACTCCTCTGGCCTGATTATGAAAGCGCTATAGACTTTTTCATCATCAGAGGAGTTGAGAGGAGTCTGCGGGGGTGTACGTCGTGCAAGCGTTGTACTCTGACATGGTTATGAAAGCGGTATAGTGATCGTTCTTATATACGCGCTGCTTGGGAGGTGAGCGGGGTTATGGGAGGGGTTAGGGGACATATGCTTGAGCTGTCGGAGAGGAAAAGATAAATAGAGGTATCAATGGATAATAGGGAAGGTGTTTAATACATAATGTGCACATTTTACAGACCCAATTTTCTGCATTCCAGGCGGTAGATAGTGTTCAATGTCACGATTACCCCCATCCATGTCTGATTGGTCAGCTTCCTGTGTGGGGCACCATCAGCGACCACTTCATCGTGGGCCCGTTTTCCCCCCATCAATGACGTCTTCCCCCTGAGGCCAGTCAATCTGTAGATTTCCGTAGGGCCGTCGACCCCCCTCGCGGTGGTCAAAATACCAATGTTTGATTTGGTGAAATAGACCCCTCACTTTCTCAAAGTCGTCTTCACAGATGCAGATAACAGGCTTAAAACACCGCTCTTTTTCAGCCACATGGACCAGTGTGAAATCGGCCCTTGTTAATGATCGAATGTTAGAGCAATAGCGTATCAGTAAGTAGGTCCTTGATCTACTGCAATCCACGCAGAAAGATGCGTTGAGGTCCCCGTCTGCAATGAACCGGCGGCTAGGCAGAAAATAAGAGGCTTTATTTTCAATGTAATGCATCATCTCCTTAACAAAAGAGTCCAGCAATAAAAAATCAATGTAGGTTAACTTCAAGAAGGGCTTGCGCATGTTGAAATAGGAATCACCCGCTTCCAAGTTGAACATTACTATGCTACCATCCTCAGATGGTCTATACCCTAAGCGACGCTCAAACTTCAGTTTACATCTTTGAGGGGCCATGTTTTCAATCTACACAGTTTGAAGACTCCCGGGAGAGTGTGCTTTTAAAACATTCTTGGCCGATGGCACCCACCCGTGATGTCACACTACAGGGAGGGCCGTCTGAACACGTGGGCGCTCCTGATTGGCTAGGAATAAAAAATTCCCACGCGCAGACTGTGGGAAAATTCCCACGGGGTCAAAGGTCAGGTGGCGGGACTAGAGGCGGGATTAGGGGCCTGTCACTTTGACTAGGGGGCGTGTTTGATGGATCTACTATCTCTACACTCTCTAGCTGTGTTCTCTGCTCTCACTGTTCTTTCTACCAAGTAAACTCAGTCACATCTTTATTCCCCCTCAATCCCCTGCATCAAAGTCTCAGGCATCAGCACAGTTATTGGTAGGCCTATGTCTACGGCATCACCGTCATACGGAAGTGCTTCTGTCGACTACACATCTAGCCCAGGCCCGTGTATGTGATGGCATCACGTACTGATTCTTAGCAGTTTTATCAGACTTAAGCTTGAGCTGCAGATTCAGAAATGCTTAGGAAAATGTAGCTTCTGTGGACGCTACCGCACTACTTGATCAATTAAAGAGCGTCACTACTGAAAAGCTATTTGATTCAGAAAACAGCACCGCTACCGCCAAGCTACTCAGAAATGTAGTTTACTGCCCAACACTGTATACTGATACCGTAGACATAAAACAGTTATAAAATTGAATGATTCAAATTTTGTGATGCAAAAGCAAAAAAAAAAAAAATATATATATATATATATATAATGATTTATTATAAATTTTATTTCATGATAAATTAAATGTTTATAGATTACTTATTTACCGGAACCGGAAACTCCCGCTGGTAGAGCTAGATGAGACGATCAAAACAGTTGTAGCAATGTAGATTGGTTAAAGGCTGTCTAATTTCAAAATGAACCAGAGGTTTACGCCCAGTAGGAGGCAAGGACTTCCCAATGGAGCTTGGCCAGACTACAGGTGCATCTCATTAAATTATAATATTTTGGAAAAGTTAAGTAATTTAAAAAATGTAATTGACAAAGTGAAATTCATATCGTGATCACTGTGTGTAATGAATCCACAATATAAGTTTCACTTTGTAAATGTAATTATTGAAATTACTTAACTTTTCCTAAATATTATAATTTATTGAGATGCACCTGTATATTCACGCAGTAAATATTGTGTCTGGAAAGCAGGCTAGGTATCTACACAGATAAGCCAAGACATTGTGAACTGTTTGGTGCAGGAGAAATGGGCAGGCATAAATACCTGAGCCACTTTGAAAGGGCCAAGTGAACATGACCAGACCACTGGGCTGGTGCATCTACCAAACAAGAAGGCTTGTAAGGTTCTCCCATTCAGTAAAACCAGCAGGTGTCAGTACAATAAACTGCCAGAGATGGGGAAGGAAATATGTGGAAGCCATGGCACTTAAAAGTCTTGCAGGTAGGTCTGGGTGATAAAGTTGAATAAAAACAACAGCCAGACAGATTGCAGTTTGTGGCTCACACTTAAAAGTACATATGCATTTATTTTCACTACCAGCAGTGAACAATGATGTGTATGAAAAAAATATTGGCACAAAACTATAGTGAAAGTGAATTGACTATCATCCAAAGCTGAGGAAACTGTTGATTAAAAAACGACAATTATATGGCAGTAGTTAAGACGGCCTGAAAATATGCCATTGGTCAGTGCCAACAAGACTTAAGACAAAAAAGATTTTCCAATGAGGTAAAAAAAAAAAAAAACCTTCATGAGGTTGGCACCTCATATGATGACAATGTGAATCAAATTACTTGAATTTGTTTGTGCATCATTTCTGCACGTAAAATAAATATTTATAAAAATTGAATCTTACCGTTACACATTAAGCCTCTCAGAGCACACATTTTTGTTCTGCATGCATAAACAATGCACACTCTAATTTATATACTGTACTCACATTCTCATTATATAGGGCTATTTTTGGGTGGGAGTGTATTGGAGGGTGCATCTGTAAAAATGGTATTATGCTAGCGTATCTGCCTGGTCAGAGCATGTCTTAGGTAGTAGATGCAGCTATTGTGTGGAAGTTTACTGAGCTTAAGGCAAAAGGTACCCATGCAGAGATGTATCTGAAATCACACATGCCACTTTTGTATAAGGGTCATATGTATTTGAGTGTATAGTGTGTATGTACTACTGTATGTAGTTTGTACTAACCAAACTAACTAAAGTAAAACTAAACTAACTACATTTCTTGCATATGAATTGATATAAATGATTGCTTTGTTGGTTTGTCCCGCTTCCTCTTCCCTTTTGTTTGTGTCTGCATCCTTACCAGCTTCAGTGTGTTTCAAGCCAGGCCGGTCCACCTTTCCGAACCCAGGTCTCGGAGGCCAGAGGGCCCTGATTTGGCCCAGAAGACTTCCCTCAATTGGGTCGAGGGACTGAGAAGGCTGGCTGACGGCTGCCCATATGTACAGCTGGTCTTGCTGTACAGAGAGAGTATGGGATGGTCAATAGATTTGGCTTTTAACAATGACATCATGTACCACCACAGTTCAAAGTACTTAAATAATATATTTCCTAATTTCGACTGTGACCCAAGGCACTTTCTCAATTTTCTTTTTATTGCCTTTCTGACTGCGTGGTGTCCTCTTTGTCTCGTCTTCGCCTCTCCATAATCCATAATCAGTGTTGGAAGTAACAAGTTACAAAAGTAATATAATTACAGTAATTCATTGCTTTTTGCTGTAACGCAGTAATATAACATTACTAATAATATTTCAGTAATATTATACCTGTTACAATCTCAGTAAAGCAAGTTACAACACATTTTACAACAAAATTGTGTTTTCCATGAAACATTTCAGCAACGAAGAAATTAAAATCTGAGTGGCGTGTCCGCTCTCAAGTCAGCACATACAGCCATGCTGTCTCACTTGTTTAGGTCATACACTTTCAGGATAAAATCGGGTCTGCCTACAGGCAGCGCACCTCAAAACAGCACATTGAAGGCGCCTAGTTTAAACGTTTGTCACTGACAAAAAAAGCAGCTCAGTCGCTGTGGGCGAGTCATCAATGCACCAGGCTGTTCCACAAGTAGAAGGTAGCCTACCTAGTTTTACGGTTAGAGAAAGCTAGAGAAAATAGTCTAGTCTACTAGTCTTCTTCTGCATATTAATTTGAAAATAGGCTAGTCTACTACTTATTTGTGGAGTAGAGCAGCGTGACATCAGGGACATGACACTTAATGCCTCTCACTGAACTTGGTAAGAAGCCTATAGTAGCCACTGCCAGTACAATTATATAGGCTTAATAGCTGGCCAATGGAGGGCACTAGGGCGCCGCCCTCCCTAGTGGATTTGTGGATTTAGATTTTTAGAATAAATGTGTTTACATAATAACATTCCTAATATGTCTATTTCTATTTCAGTGTTTCTAAAATGTGCAACAATGTGTAATATAGTAATTATCAATTTGTTTGAGAGGAAAATGTGCTTCCCGTTCATCTGGTTCATGACTTTCATTCCATCTCTCTTCTTGGGCGCTAAAAGAATCGTTCATGGCAGCAATGCAGCCCCAATCGCTGATGACACAAGATACGACGTAGCAACATACATTTAGCCCTCGAAATTCATGCACCTGACTTGAGCCCCCAAGGCCAATTTACTTTAAGCAGACAGGAACGGACGTAGTGATATTATGACAACAATAAACGTGGCGACTCAAGACGCATGATTATAGCTTTATTTCACATCCATATTTCTGCTGCTCCCAAATACAATAAATAAATATCCATTTGTGAGGAGAACATCAGAAAAACTACAAACCTGGCTCAGATCAACCTGACTCAAATTGAGGCAAAAGGTAAGATGAGACAACAGGCTAGTGCAAAAGGTAAGCTTCTCCCTTTATAGACTATATCCGAAAGGCTAACTGAATGCGTGTCAAGCGTGTATGGCATTGCGTGTGTGCGCACACGCAATGTCTGCACTCTTGCAGAGCCCGATGTTTAAATCATATAGCCTAACGTAGCCTATTTGTGCTGTATATGAATATGTTCTTATCCTCTGTGCTCAACAGCCTTTTACTATTTGGCTAGGCTATGCTGTGCAATGGACGGGGTTTGGTATATGCAGTTGAAAAGCCTCTGTACAAATTTGGCACCTAATAAAAATCAGGATATTTCAAGTAAGGCTAGGTTGTGCGCATGTAAAATAAAAACGTGTGCTCAAGAGTTTGTCCTGCGATGCATGGGCTGTGGTAGCCTCACGAGACTATCCTGATCTTGCGAGCTTCAGTTTAGTTTCGCCGACTCTGGAAAGCCTAGAAATTATTTTTAATGTGTCAGAGTAGCAACTGAACTTTCCAATCAGTGTGTTAATAGCTATACGTGCGTGGTTTAGGTTTGCCAACAGTAAAAAACGACCAGATGGTTCATCCAATCAACTGACAAGTACCTACCTTTTACAAACAGTTTCAATGGAGTTGTTACAATAATTCATCTGGCATGTCAGGTTAGGCCTGTGGTGCCGGAATGTTTAACATTTAATTTCTACTTAAACGGTTGTACACATTTTTATTGTAGCCTACACCCCCTCCCCATCTGGACATGCTACTCAAAATATAGTGTTAGAGACACCTGCTGTGGAGGAAAAAAAAAAAAAAATCACCAGAAGCTAGCAAATGTCAAGTAAACTCAGATTAACAGCCCCACCTGGAAAATAATTCACCAGCCGCCACTGCCTAATGGTCAGAAATGATTTACTTGCTATTCCTTTGTTTGCAGCTTGAATTTAAAAATGTGCGATTGAAGTATGCTATGTACAGTGTGTCACGCTCTACGGCGGGATGGACCCAAACGCACAACACGCAGGTTCTCAGGATACAGGGGTTTATTCAGGCTTACCAACAGGCACATACAAAAAACAGAGGGCTGACATAAAAGTTCCGACCAAGACAATACGACACACTAGGGCTTAAATACAGTAAGACAAGACAAACCATTCGACACAGACAACAAGCCTCAGGTGAAATCAATAACACACAACTTGGTTAAGGGCAGGAACACGTTGAAATCACGGACCAGAACACAGGGGAAAGACGGACTGGAACACAGTGAAGGTAACACACGGGAAGGAATGCAGGGGAGACAGTATGCAGGACGTGACACTACCCCCCCCCCCCTCAAGGGGCGGCTACTACATGACCCACAAGGGCCATGGGCCAAGTCCTGGCTGGGTGGCACACAGGCAGGCGGGATGCGTCAGGGGGTCGACCGGAAGGCCGAGCAGGCAGGCGGGATGCGTCAGGAGGACGGCCACGAGGCGTGTCGGGAGGCCGGCCGGTAAGCCGGGCAGGACAGCGGCGAAGCGGGTTAGGAGGCCGGCCGGAAGGCCCGGCAGGACGGCGGCGAGGCAGGTCAGGAGGCCGGCCAGAAGGCCGAGGGGGCCGACGGCGAGCCGGGTCAGGAGGCCGGCCGGAAGGCAGAGGAGGCCGGCGACGAGCCGGGTCAGTAGGCCGACCGGCAGGCCGAGCAGGAGAGCGTGGAGCCGGGTCAGGAGGCCGACCGGAAGGCCGAGCAGGACGGCGCGGAGCCGGGTCAGGAGGCCGGCCGGACGGCCGAACAGGACGGCGAGGAGCCGGATCGGGAGGGCGGCCGGACGGCCGAGCGGGCCAGCGGTGAGCTGGATCGGGAGGGCGGCCAGCCGGCCGGTCTGGAGGCGGAACTGGAACCGGGGACAGGACAGGGGGCATGGACGGCGACACAGGGGGCTCAGTCAGCAGAGGCATCTCCAGTGTCTCCCAGCGGCAGTATCAGGATGCGGCTGTGGCCCAGCGGCGGAGGGATCCGATGGGTGCTGCTGCGGCTGGGAAAGCCCAGCGGCGGAGGAGGGGTCTGGCGGGTGCTGCTGCGGCGGGGAGAGCACAGCGGCGGAGGAGGGGTCCGGCGGGTGCTGCTGCGGCGGGGAGAGCCCAGCGGCGGAGGGGTGCTGCTGCGGCGGGGAAAGCCCAGTAGCGGAGGAGGGGTCCGGCAGAAGCGGCTGCGGCCCAGCGGCGGTATCAGTCTGCGGCTGCGGCCCAGCGGCGGAGGGATCCGACGGGTGCTGCTGCGGCTGGGAAAGCCCAGTGGCGGAGGAGGGGTCCGGCGGGTGCTGCTGTGGCGGGGAGAGCCCAGCAGCGTAGGAGGGGTCCGGCAGGTGCTGCTGTGGCGGGGAGAGCCCAGCGGCGGAGACAGGAGGCGGCTGCGGCCCCGCGGCGGAGATGGGTGTGGGGAATGCAATGGGTGCTGGGACCTGAACAAAGGCTGGCTCTAGGGACAGGGCCAAGGCTGGCTCTGGGGACTGGGCCAAGGCTGGCTCTGGAGCTGCCGTTTTGGCCAGACGGGGCTCGTGTACCGAAGCCAAGACAAAAACGGGCTCTACGGCAGACAAAACAATAAACGCCTCAGCGGGCGGCGGCAAAACAGAAAACGCCTCAGGGGGCGGCGGCAAAACAATGCACGCCTCAGCGGGCGGCGGCAAAACAGAAAACGCCTCAGCGGGCGGCGGCAAAACGGACACCGAAGGCGCGAGGGCCAAATCGGACACAGAAGACCCGAGGGCCAAATCGGACAAAGAGCGGGGCAGCGGAGGGGCCCTCACAGCACCGGCTGGAGAGGGGTCCTCCCAACGCTGGACCACAGAGTCGTTGTCTTACCCTTGGTACTATGTTTGGCCATGGGGGTTCGCCTTACGGCCAAACGGGTTCCCCAGTAAGACGACTGTCTTGTGTCCTGTAGGGCAGGAGCACGCTGGCTGCTAGCAAACCTAGCCTTGGCTGTAGGGACTGCCTGTAGCCAGAGGCCACCGAGCCTCATGCTAGCTGCCTGGGGTGCAGTGCTAAGCGGGGGGCTAGCTGACCCCCTGCTGGCTCACTGGGTTGCAGGGCCCGGCTGGGGGTTAGCAGGCCTGCTGCCAGCTCCCTGGGGTACGGGACAGGGTGTGGAGCCGGCAGCACTGTTGCTAGCTGCCTGGGGTAAGGCACATGGCTGGGAGTCAGCGGGCCTACCACTAGCTACCGGGGGTGAGGGACATGGCTGGGGGCTAGCGGGCCTACCACTAGCTACCGGGGGTAAAGGACATGGCTGGGAGCTAGCGGGCCTACCGCTAGCCACTAGGGGTTAGGGACAGGGCTGGGAGCTAGCGGGCAGCAGGTCTCTCCGCAGCTTGGCCAGCTCTACCCGCAGGCGAATGACCTCAGGTACCCTCTTGAGCTCCGGCCGGGAGGACAGGAGCTGTTCCATTAGCGCTACTGCGGCTAGTCTACGCTCTGTGTCCGTGGCGTCATGACAAACCCCAGACAGAACCAAAAGGGTGTGTCTCACCTCTTCCAGCTCCCGGAGAAGGGTAGTGTCGGCTGGGTCCATGACGTGGTCGGAACTTCTGTCACGCTCTACGGCGGGGTGGACCCAAACGCACAACACGCAGGTTCTCAGCATACAGGGGTTTATTCAGGCTTACCAACAGGCACATACAAAAAACAGAGGGCTGACATAAAATGAAGTTCCGACCAAGACAATACGACACACTAGGGCTTAAATACAGTAAGACAAGACAAACCATTCGACACAGACAACAAGCTGCAGGTGAAATCAATAACACACAACTTGGGTAAGGGCAGGAACACGTTGAAAACACGGACCGGAACACAGGGGAAAGACGGACTGGAACACAGTGAAGGGAACACACGGGAAGGAATACAGGGGAGACGGACCGCAGGACGTGACACAGTCAACATCCTTATAGGCAAGTCTCGCCACTTGCAGCCATCTTTGAACCGCCCTGGGCAGTTATTTATGAAGATAGTATCCGGTTGTTAAATTATGACATAACAATTCTATATCTGGGTCCAACGTCTAGGCTCCTCTAATGCACTGCTTCCTTTTGAGCATTTTTTAACGACTGCTTTACAGTTTAGATGACTAATGCACACTAAGTAATTACCAATGCCTTCTTTTTTTGCAGGTGTGAAAACTTCACCCCAAACTGCAGCTGTGCAGTGTGTATTTCCTGAATGGCAAGGCTGGTGGACCATCGCAAATAACGTGGGATGAGGACAAGCCTTTCCATTCACTCAGCCATCCCACTAAACAGAAGAAACAAATAGTCCCTACCTAAAGTCAGGATAAGGAACTGGTTCATTACAATCATTCAAATTTACAATCCTAACTCCATCCACCCTCTTCCCTCTCCGATTAAGGGAAATTAAATCTTTGTTGTCCTTTACCATTCTTAAACTTAATAACAATAAAACTGAGTTTTCTTTGTAGAAACTACAACTATGATCCTCCTCCATTAATCTCACTATATATCCTGTATGCTTGACTACCATAGGGTGTGTACAGCTTTCAGCAGTGTTGCCCCTCCCACAAAATATATGTTTGTACTTTGTACAGTGTCCTTGATGGTTTTTGAAAGGCAGCTACAAATGAAATGCAATATTTATAACCCTTAATCTAGGAAATCTAACACCCTGGATAAAATCAGAGGTTGCCAGTCTTTGGGTTGTGCTGGACTCAGATCTAAGCTTTAAGTCCCACATCAACAGGGTAGTGAAAATATCATTCATCTTAGAAATATAGCTGAAGTTCGATCATTTTAAACCAAAAAGATGCAGAAAAGTGTATTCATGCTTTTGTATATAGTCGGCTCGACTACTGTAATTTGCTGTTCACCGTCCTCCCAAAAAATATATCGAGACTACAGCTCATTCAAAAATCTGCAGCTAGGCTTTTAACAAGAACTAAGGAGAGAAAATATTACTCCAGTATTGGCTGACCTGCACTGGCTACCAGTAGCATGCAGAATTGATTTTAAGGTCGTCCTCCTTACATATAAGGCCCTACATGGGCTAGGACCAAGCTATATCGCTCAAGCAATGGTCAACTACATACATTACCCTCCAGAACACTAAGGTAATTTGACAGTGGTTTATGGAAAGTTTCTAGTAAGAGTAATAAGAAAAAAGTCAATGCACCATTTTTTAAACTATGCCCTCAAGCTATGGAACTCACCACCTATAACTATCAGGAAATCCGCCTTAGTAAATTTTCTTTATTTTTAAAAGCTTGTAACTGCACTGCAAAACCACTACAGAAAATGGTGCACGTGCAACGTGTCTGTTGTATGCTGTTATCTTATTTTATTTCTTACTTTATTTTAGTTATGTCATTTCAGTATCATATTATGTATGCTTATATTATTTTAACCATTCTTATACCCCTTATGTTGCTAAAAATAAACATCTCAGGGAGGCCCAGTCCCCGTACCGGTGTTGTTGCGGTTGGACAAATACCTGTGGCTGGCCCATTTGGAAAGGTAATCACAGAGACGGATTGCGTATAGTATGAACACTGTATTGTCCCGACGTCTGTGTATCAATCCCACCGAACAAGCATAGTCTAAGGCTACATTCACACTGCACACCAATCTGTCCCAAATCCAATTTTTTTCGCCCCTAATTGACTCGGGTCTGATCTTTTCAGAGCAGTGTGAACAGCACAAATCACATGGAATCTGATATTTTATAATCAAATCTGGGCCACTTTCATATGTGGTACTAAACTGGATACATATTTGATTATTTTAAATGCGATCTTAGTCTGAACAGTCAAATCAGATTTGATGCGACTTTGACGTCACTCTAGATAGACATTCACTGTGTGACTCGCCCTCGCTAGCGTAATCAGGCTCACTCATGGCCATTGTTGGTTGACATTTGTTACCTCTGAGCGGGAGAAGTCCTACTCGCAAGTAAACATACAGTAGGCTAAATAATGAAGTAGTCACTGGATGGACAGAGTGAGGTGTTAACCATTGCACACAATGGGCCTTCTACATGGACAGGATCATCGTCCTCCCCCATGTTAAATAATGAGTTTGGATACTGCACATGCATCACAGTATGCTGCCTCGTGGAGCAGATAGTGCAATGTAAATTCAGTAGCCTAAATTGTAGAAGCAGAAATACACAAATAGATTAAAAGAAACCTTTTGCATGGTTTATAACCCCCTCCTCCAATCACCCTATGTCTGACTTGCTGAATGTATCAATGCCCACGATCAATGCAGAAAGAATGCGCTACCGATACAGGCTGATGAAATCAACTGGCAGTCTGCGGGCAATTTGCATAATGTCTGGCAGAGCAAATATTCCATGTGAGTGTTTAACAGGCTTTAGTAGCCTACAACAGTCAGCTATTTGGCTTTCTTCTGTACAAATTCGCTGGCTTCCACCTCACGTCAACTTGTAAAATGACTGTAAGGCTGACTTTCAGTCTCTCAGTCAATGTTAACTTTCCTACATTCGACAGCGCACTGCACTGCATTTGACGTCTTGTTCGTTTGCGCATGCGGGTCACTTCGGAACAGTGATCAGTTCACACTAGAATCTGATATGTGCCCCATTTAACAGGTAATGTGAACAGCAAAACAAAAAAATCGGATTTAAGCACTAAATCGGAATTGAGCATTAAGCCTAATAGTCTGTAGTTGTTAGGTGAATATACATGCAGGGTCTGTATATCTGAGGCTATAGTATACAGTACCCTCGTATGCATACGAGGAAGTCTTGGTAATTCCTGCACTGAAGTTAGTGGGTACAAGAAGATATAACCATCCATAAAAGACATGTACTGATAACTAATAACTGCTACTGGAATAAACACTTCCTCCACCACATTAGCATGGTGCTATACGCATGGTTCTGACATTCTGACATAGTAACAAAAGGTTAAGGTTTTAATTTCTCTTATATTTCTTTCTTCTTCTTCCTTTAACAATTTTTATTAAGGCATGTCATTTCAGTATCATATTATGTATACCCCCTTATGTTGTTAATGGTAATCTCACATAGCAACAAAAACGATAAAGGAAATACCAACTGTATTAATTTTTCTTTAATTTCTTTAATATGATTCATAACCATTTTCATTAATGTTGTTTTTCTGTATATCTGTATTTGTTTATGGGAAGCACAAATGTGCATGAATTCCCTCTGTAAATCACTTTGAGCTGCAGTTCTGTATGAAAAGTGCAAATAAAGATGATTATTATTATTATTACTTCATAGTTTAGATCCACCTACGATATTTTGTATCTTTGGAGTTCGGTTTTCACTTTGGTCAAAACTTTGTTCAAAACATTAGCAAAATTATTCATAAAATGTAAACATTGGTAACATGAACTATTAAAATGTTACATAGCCACGGAAACTATTTAGACCACTGCAGCAGTTTCTCTGTTTTACTATTTATAGATTTTTATTTTTTACTTGCATGTAATATATGTTTTTTTTAGATACATTTATTGAATTATATGTAATATTGTTTTACATTTACAGTATATTTATACTATTACATTTCAAAGAATGTGCAGTGGACTCTTAATTCGGTACCACTTTACAATAAAACTACCCTCAAAGGGTTTATGAATGGTTTATAACTAATTAATTAATTAATTAGGTTATGAACAATTTATATATATTTAAACTGTTATTAACACATTAGATTAGTAGGGACAATGGTGCTGTTGCTTGCCAAATTGTGAGCCCACATTTGTAACTGTACTGCAAAGGCAACACAGGACCTCTCACTTTTATGGTACTCACATGGAAGGTGGTGGTGGAATTTGAGGCGGGTATGTGTGCGGAGCTTCCTCCAAACTGCTTCCTGAAGCAGTCAGTGAAGGGCAGCAGGAGGCCCGTGGCCAGGATCCGGGAACACAGACGCTCTGCCTCATCTGGCTCTGCCTGCTCCTGCAAGAAGAGCTTCTCTAGCAAGGTTCGACCTGAAAGCACAGGGAGTGATCAGAAAGTCGGAGCTAATGAAAAGGGGTTGCTTTTATGTACCCTAAAAATACAGTTAGTAATTTTGTGGCTGGCAAACCCCCTCGTGCACACGTGCATGTCAACATTAGCCATGAAAACAGTAAGATTAACTAAATTATATAATTCATTTATTATTTTGATTATTATTTGGGATTTCCACAAATAGGATCAATGTTGGCAATATGAACATGCCAAACCAGAAAATTTGGCAGAATAATAATAAATACAATAAAAAATATGCGTTACGTTACGTTGTTAGGTAGGAACTGAGAGTTGCAACAAGAGCTATCTTAAAAGAGAGAAAGCAAGCTTTTGAAAAGCAACAAACTAAAATACACATCCCCTCTGCTCTGATCCTCTGGCCCACCTCACTTGTGCATGAGGAATGCCTCAAAGGAATGCCTCAATGAGGCTGAAAGTCAGCTGGTGCTCAACCCGTTCTGAATGGTGTGACCTCGCACAACAGTCTATGTCCGAATCACAGGTATTAAAACACCAACTTCATAATAAGTGTTTTTTTATTTTGCCGATTATACAGTATATTGGGTATTTGTAAATACTGTAGAAGTGTAATTTCACATGTAAACTCTGTGTAACGCTTCACTGGTCTCGCCGGGGTGGTAGGACCAGGGGAGGACTGTCCACGTCCCCAGCGCCTCACACCCACA
>JAODUK010065219.1:0-17177 GCA_027564635.1 Typhlichthys eigenmanni
AATGAGTTGTGTAAAAATAAAGGTCTCGTTAATTGTAAACCGTGTTTCCTGCTGATTGACCAGCATTTATTAAAATAAGTTTTAACTAATTGCAAGCTGAAAGTTGCTGAACTAAATATTTTGCTGTTAAAACTCAGAGCATCAGGATATTGCATTAGTTTTTGGCTTCGATATGCAGAAAATATGCCGACACTCCCTGAAACGTTGCTGTCGAACTTGGACATCATGCATGCCGCCCACGCCTAGACTAAAGTGATTAGACACATAGCAGTTCTAGGGACAGGTTTAGCGAATGGGTCAGTTCAGTCCCCCCCAATTTCAAACTGTTCCGACGCGCCTGACATGTATGTTGCAATAAAAGCTCCTTTACCTATAAATGCTCACTGAGATTTGGGAATATTTATAGACATCTGCAAATGTGTATTCAGAATCCATGCTTGCAAAAAGATGTGATGATGTTGATGATGTTTAGTTCAACATTCCGGTGCTTCTAGCCTATAAAATACCAGTACATCTAACCTATAAAATCCTCATAGACTATAACTTAGTCGCAACACCTGATGGACACCAAGGTAATTGCCTGCTCCTCAGTAATATGTAGAGCTTGAGGTCTCTGCCGGGTCAGGTTAGTCTTTATTCTTATGTATTTAACCAGGCACGTTGGGTTCGGGCTGGTTTCGAGATGTATTTACTAACTAATTATTATATTAAAATTATTATATACAATAATTAGTCCCATTATTAATTATATATTAATAGCCTAATAAGCAAGTTGAGTTGTATGTCAGATACAATCAAAACAGCTTTTTCATAAATAACGTTAAAAGGGTGGAAATAATAAAGTTTGGTAAAATAATTTCATGACTCAAATAGGCTTTGATTAGGTTCTGGCCCGCTAATAATAGTCTATAAATATATTGGCCCGAGGCCAAACATAATTGCCGACCACTGGTCGCGTACATGGATATAAATGAATTAAAAGTATTTTGCCCCAACATCTGGAAATACAGATGAGTCTCATTAGAAAGGCTCAAATGAGCCTTTGTAATGCCTCTCTTACATGCGACTTTTGCAACACATCTGCTGCGACAGAGATATGCAAATTTGTTGCGATTTGTAAATGTGTATGGAAATGTCTCTGTGTACCTCTGTAGCACAACATACCACCAGTCGACACTAGCACCCAGCCAATGGATACTACTACATGGGCAATGGGCATTTCAGTCGACTGCGCAATGCTACATCCACTGAAGCAAGGATGGGCTGCTAAGTTCCGAAAAGGGTTCGAAGCATATAAAAAAATGTTCTTTAGACAATACAGTACCCACGAGTAACATGCATCCATAATTAGCAATCTTTATAACTATGACTTGTATATGTACTGTTTCCCTTGGACAGTGGTATAATTAAGAAAGGCAACGGCATATTTTCTTCTTAAATAAAAACACAAGCCAGAGCTAACTTCCTTTATTCTCCCATGAAATTCACTATGTTTAAGTTTAAATACGTATTACTGTTCACACTCTTAAGTAATTTTGGATGAAAAAAAAATGAATTGACTCCCAAATTAATACATTTTATACAGCTCTTACCACATTGTAGCAGGACCTCTTGTCTGAGCCAGTGAAGTGGTAGGGGTCTATGGTGTTGCATGCCTGCATGTATCGCTTGAACAAGTTGTTGATGTTTTTCAGCGAGATGCCACAAACAGCTGAGTTGGCAGTGGGCTCCGGGGAATTTGGTTTGCTTCGAGCAAAGGCTGCAAAAAGAACGTCGTCACCTTCATCTACCTTCAGTTGCTTCTGCAGGTCTGGGTCACGGCCCACCTTGGTAACATGGGCAGCTTGAAGTATGTTGAACACCTTCAGGTCCTCTGCAGAACGCCTCCGTCTCTTGTCGGTGCATATACATTCTAATGGCATCTCCACATAGCGGCGGATCTCCAAATCAGAGGAACACATGCGGACTATTCGCGTGTGGTAGGTCAGAGAGTCCCTGCTCACTTTCTGCACTGTGAGAAAGTAGGTGAAGGGCCCACTGTGGAACGAGTGAACATAATGCAGGTAGTAATTCCCTCGAAGTGGTGGAATTAAATCAATGTATGAACGGTTGGAGAAGAAGGTAAAGCCATTTTGGCTGGTCTTCATCTTTCGAACAGAAATGGTGTGATGTTTAGTTGTTGCCTTGGAGATGTTCCCCTTGCTGGGAATTTCAGAATTCCCAACAAAGAAATGGATGACGTTGCTCTCAACATTAAGCACCTGGGAGCCAGTGGGACTGATGACTTTGTCACTGGGCTGTGCTCTGTCCCTGTCGTCTGAGAAGCAGTAGACATCTTCGTCCACAGAATTGAGGCCAGTTCCCTCATCTAGGACATGACGACGGCAAACACCATGGTCAGCTGATCCACAGCTGAACAGTCCCTTATCGTAAATAGTCTCCACTACAAGGGCTACATTGTCGTTGTCTACCTTGGACATGTGGTCTGTGCTGTCCTGTCTCTGGCCACATGTCTCGTTGCTGAACAGAGGCCCTGTGTGAAATTCTGAAAGCTTTTTGAGGTCAGGGGACAGAGCGTAGATCCGGTTGACAGCGCCCACATATATCACTCCATTCAGTGTTACTATATTCTGAATAGTGGAGTCTGCGGTGAACGTCGGGAGGTCGTAAGTAATCGATAGATTGAGTTTGGAACCCTCCGATTTGGAACACTGCAGCCTCGCCCTGACGCACGAAGCCCACATCAGGACAATCATTTGTATGGTGCCCAACGAGTAGAAATGCATCCTGTTCCAGATAAGACAAGGAGACAACAATATATTACTTCCTGCTAGAACATAACATAGTCTTCATCATAGATTCTGAATTTAGCATCAATACTGAGTGTGTGAAAAGGGCCTTCGTTTACACAGGATGACTGAATTCCTTTAAAGTTTCACATATCGAGTTGTGTGTAGGTTTATTGTCATGGTTTGCCCACAAAGCCACAGCATCAAAGTATTTGAACAACTAACACTCATATGACTTAATGGATTGTGGCAGCACAAATATTCAATATCATTCCCCTTCTATTGTGAGCACTGACCCTCAATGAGCCAGCAGTAAAGCCCACATAAGTTGCTGCACAGAAGCTGACCATGCAAGACCTCTGACGGTTTACAAAGCGGTCCCATCTCAAGGCAGTGGGGTGAATCACCCACAGAAGACCACTCTGTAGCTAGAGCAATACCAATGGGCTAAGCTTAGGCATTGTCCCCAAGGGAGCAGCACGTTAGAGTGTGGGGGATAAATGATAAATAGCATCATAACCTAAATGGTAATCCACTGAGAGATGCTTTTAGGAAAGGAGGAGGAAGCTGAGAGAGAGAGAGAGAGATGCAAAAAAATGCATATACTCCACAATGCAGGCATGTATAGATGTAGATAAGATATGTTATAGGCTATTTTTCCACATTAAACTTCTGTAGCCTAGATTTACATATAACAGGTGCGCAGGGCGCACATAGTGCTGGGTGACTGTTGTTTTTGGTGTAAAATATGAGTAACCAAGCTTAATAAAAAGTTTACACTTAGCCTACTGCGCACCTGCACCAGACAATGTGTTTAGAGTTTAAAGTTAAGGATTATTTATTCAACGGAGAAGGTATCTAGGAAACAGTGTCAATATCCTTTGAATGTGTGAGGATACTGACGAACAGACACGAACAACACGTAGGCTATAGGCTAATTGGGACAAGGGTGAAGGATGTTTAAACAACTTCAACACTAATTCAGCGAGAACGGTGAGCCCTATACTGTACAATGTCAATCAAACATAACATTAACATATTTGAAAAGCTGCAGCTTATAAACATATTTCCACTACACACACGTTCAAAATTGGCCAAATAAAACTAAATATAACGTACCTGTAAGTAGCCTAAGCACCTTTTTTCTTATTATTTGGATTTTCTTTTAGTTTAAATCACATTGCGCAGCTTTTCCCCAAAAAGCGGGAGTCGACTTGATTTGTTATTCAAGTAGCCTACAAAATGATGCAGTGGTCTTGACAACTGTAGGCTGTGCCTCTCTCTCTCTCTCTCTCTCTCTCTCTCTCTCTTTCTTTCTAGTGTAACACAGAATGGCTCAGTTTTCAGTTGTTGTCGAACCTGTGGGACGCGGGAGTCGTGGGTCACCCTTGCCGCGATGCTTTCAATTCTCATCTCAGCGTGCAATAAGGTCCCGCCCCTCTACACTGACTGCAATGCTTCATCGACGCGCGCACTTGTATTTAGAATGTAAGACAACTGAAACGTTTTTTAAACTATGATTTCATAATACAAAAGGACATTTTGAAACAGTTTTTTCGAATAGATTGACTAACCACGTAATATTGACATAAAAAGTTTCACCTAAAGCCTGTGAGTCAGGCGATTGTTCTCATGTTAAAACGGGTCACTCAGGCGTAAATAATGCGTTGAGTTTTAAAGGCTAAACCGACTGTCTATGAATCATAGTGCAGCACAAAACCCTTTTGTCTATAGTACTAAAATTAGGTCAGATGAAAGCTGGTATGATTGGAAATCAAGATAATGGAGCTTAAAATAATAGATACTACAGTATAGGCTAAAGAGACTGATAGTCCATAATGGAGCTTAAAATAATAGATACTACAGTATAGGCTCGAGAGACTGATAGTCCAATACACCTTCTCCCTAGGCGGTCCTACTTAGATATATGAGTAGGAAGCCTACAGTGCTTAGGCCTAGGCTATATGCTGAAAGTTCAGTTTGCTGAAGCACAACTGTCCATTTGTGACATTACAGGTCACAAAAATGAATTCAATATTATAGGATTGTTTGGTTTTAACTGAAACGTCTTTAAGAAAAATAGCACCATGCTTCATTAGACATTGCACTGCTGTGTGTGTGTATGGGTGTGCGCATGCATGTGCGTGTGTGTGTGCGTTGGAGGGTGAAACTATTAGGTTTTGCTGAGAAAGTTAAAGTATCAGCGTGTTTTAGTGAATGGTCATGTACCTTGTTCAAGTTTCCTTGAGTGAGAAACTACTAGAAAGTCAATCAACCAAAACAACTCACACACTGTAACTGCCTCTCTGTATCCGTGTTCTAGCAAACAGACTAATTTCAAAAAGACATTTTGAAAAAGTGAATGCCCTCATGTCTTATTGACTTTGCAGCTTGCTAGCTAGTCTGTGTTCCATACATGTCTCAGAGTGTTTGGCAGTGCCTTGAGATATTGTCCTGACGCTCTCACCAGGGTGTGCGGGTGTGTCAGACACAGGGTGTGTGTGTGTGTGTGTGTGTGTGTGTGTGTGTGTGTGCGTGTAGGTGTGTGTGTGTGTGTGTGCGTGTGTGTGTGTGTGTGTGTGATTTGCCTGTGTGGCTCCTTTGGCAATGAGAAGCATTTTCACTCCTTGGAGCGCACATCAAAAGAGAAGCAAGGTCAGTCCAGTCATCAACCCCATGATGACTGTAACCAGTTGTTTGCCAGTATAGGAGGCTCAGTGAATGACACGTCAAAGAAATGATTGTTGGCTGTCACACCCGCATGACTGTAAAGACACAGCATCTCAATATAATGTGGCTGGCCTTTGGGGCGCCATCTGATGGTACATAAGGGAAAGGGCAGGAAAATCAATGGTAGCTAATAACAAGTAATATCCAGCTAAGGAATGGGGTAGAGAGAGTAATTGGGCAAAAGTAGTTACGATGATGATGATACAGAACAGTGGTCAATCGTCAATCTTCATTAACTGCTGCTGGTGTGATATATCTTATGTACCTAGTAGTCATGGTTGGAAAGAGTATATTTATCACCTGAGAGGGTCAATATTGACATTGGTTAACTGCTGACTGGGGAGATTTGGCCACTATAAAGTCTGATTGATTGACCCAGGAGAGACCCTGGATGGCTCATTCTGTAAGATGCTTTGACTTCATGGTACTGTAAGGATGATTAAGTATCTCACAGCTCATTCATTGAACCATTTATACAATGACAGGCAACATTTGCATAAGCTATTTAATATTTCTGTTTGGAGAGGAACCTGTATTAAATAATATGAACATTCTGACTCAAATTTCTGTCTGTTGTATTGTGGCTAAAAATGTAGACATAAGTTTTTTATTTTGCCTACTGAACTCAAATAAAGTTAAAGTTGCATTGGAGTATTCCTTTATGGCATGGTCTTTCCTAGCTGGTTGAATCTGATCTAGAAGAAGGTAGTTTAGTGCCTTGCTAAAAACACAGGGCAGTGTATGACACCTCAGTTACAGTCCTGCCATGCTCCAGCTGTTACATATGTTTGGCTAGAGAACAGATGTGGCATTAGCCAGTAGCCTATAGGTCACCCAGTTGGACATACAATCATGCCATCCATTGCAAATTAAAAAAAACAAATATAGAAACACAAGCAAATTAAATGTCTTCATCAATTTGACAACAAAGTGACAGTCCTGATGATAGTCCTCTGCCAAATCAAACTGTACATCACATTACAGACAACGTAGCACAATTCAAAGACACATAGAAACGTAACGTTATTATTTTATAAACAGAACGCTGACTTCAATAACATCATGAGTGTGGTCATTCATGATAATTCAAAAAACAAACAACAAACTAGACTTGTTCATCACTTTTAAGTGTCCTCTGGAAACACTGTGGAATAGTTTGGCGTAATATTGTAGCGTGTTTCTGTAATGTGTTGTGGTGTCTATAAAATATTGTCTTAATTTGCAGCACATTATCCAAATGCTGCATGTGTTGTCAAATTTAAGAAGATGTTTTCCTAACTTGCTTGTGTTTTGTCTATTTGCTCATAAGTTGCAGTGCGTTGAGCTCTCGGCCACCGTGGTAGCAAGATGTAAGAAGTATAGACATGCTCGTCAAGCATGTTTTCTTTGTGCCAGAGGTGCACTTGAAATAATGAAAATGGAAATCAAAAGATTCCTATCATATTGGTATTGGTGTAACAGTGTTCGTCCTGTGAGCCCTGTCTTGTGCTAGTCTTGTCATGATCAATGTTTACCTTGTGTTTCAGTCCTGTTTCTCTGTCACTCCCTGCCTTGTGTTTCCCAGTCTTGTTAGATCCTACCTGTGTCTAGATAATTAATGTATCATGTGTTGCACCTGCCCCTCATGTTGTTACCCAATAAAATTAAGCATTTAAGGTATGATCAGTCATTCTTGCTAACTTTGAGCACTAAACAAACAGTATCACTCAGCGGTCCTTCTTGGCAGCTTCTCACACGTCGAAATGCATTGTAAAGCAAAGTGTAGTGCTACGGCTTTGTTGATATGAGAGGTGTTCGCCACTTTGTTCATGTTCCAATTTATGAAGCCAGGGCTGTGGAGAAGAAATTTTTTTTTCAACACACACAGAGAATTGTAAGCTAGTGAAATACAAGGACTGCGGCGCGATACTGTTTTGATTTGAGCTTGAAGTTAGCAAGAATGACCGACCATGCAAGTAGGAGCAAGTCATAGAGGCAGAGCTGGCAAAATAAGGATTTAACCAATCTTATGTCTAATCGACATGTACACAGCTATTTTTAAATACATAGCTTTATCTGTGCAGTTTGGCCTTTCATCCACATGCAAATAGTTTGTATAGCATCACTAAAGTTGGAGATGGAAATGTTTTAAACTCTTGTATTCAGTGTAGACAGGAAAAACTGAACTTTCATCTTGTAATGGTGAATGGCCTTTTATCCAAAGCACTTTACAGTGCTCACTTTACAGTTCACACACTGATTCTTTGCTTACATACGGTATTTTTCTTCACAGGTTGAAAGCATGCAATAGCGTTTTCATGTGGATGTGATCACCTTCGGCCAAATCACTTGCTGATATTCAATCCTGACACTCATATACATATTACAGTACCTGTACAGTATTTCATTATTCATATCAGCTTTGGCTGCTGTAACTGCAATAGTAGTAAACCATTCTGATATTCATTCAGTATATCTTATGTGTTATTGATATATATATATAAATAATCTACGCACAAAAAGTACTTTAAGTACATTTGTGAACACGTGTGTGATCATCTTGGGCATGCTGTTCATGCCAGAGTAAAGGTAAAGGTGCTTTAATTGTCACATACACAAACATGTAGCGAAATTTGTTTAACCCATCCCTCAAGGGAGCAGTGGGCAGCCACTGTGCAGCACCCGGGGACCAACTCCAGATATATGCCAGTGTCTCTGATCAATGGCACTGACAGGAGAGTGAGCAACAAAACCATGTTGGCTGACTTATGGGACTAATGCTGGTTGAAGAATGGGGTGCCATTCCACAGCAGTGTGTGACCAGGCTGGTGACCAGCATGAGGAGGAGGTGCCAGGCTGTTGTGGCTGTGTATGGTTCCACACGCTACTTTGGCATTGTCAGATAAGATTTAGCAAATGGTTTAAGGGCGAAACCCACATACACAGCTCTGCTGCTCATCCCACAAATGCATGTTCCTTAACAATGTGGCATGTTTTTAAAAGGGAAATAATCAGGCTTTCCAATGGTATAATATGTATTGTCAAGAAACATTGTTACAATAAAGAAATAATCTACCAAACACAAATGTTCTTACTTTTTTTGTTATGTTTATATTATTTTTTTTTTGACTGATGTTTATTGGTCACTCATTACACAATAGAACAGTAGTTACAAAAAATAGGTAAATGCTACAATTAGCCACTAATTTAGTTTCTGAATTAAGTAATTCTAAAAAAAAAAAACCTGTTAAAAACTAGACATGAAAGTAAGACAAGCATCTCAAAGCAGACACCTAGATGAGGTAAACATGACACATCTGGGTGCAGACAGATTACAGCAGTGCAACATCTGTATACAAGGCTGGTATGACTCAAGGCAGTGCAACATCTGTATATGGGGCTGGTATGGCTCAAGGCAGTGCAACATCTGTATATGGGGCTGCCGGGTTGGTATGGTAGACGGTACTCTGAGCCTAGAGGGCTGGCTCTCTGCCAGATTTGCTGATATGTTGATGTCACAGCATGCTTAATCATTTGCCATATTCACTGCTGAAACAGCTGTTGCATTAGGGGTTGAGACCTTACCCCCACCCTGCCCCACCTCAAATAAATCCCTCCCAAATCTTCAATATGACCTAATTTCACAACACAGTTTATTTACAGAGATCCATCTCCATTTCCTGGGAGGCCCACTATAATTTAAGAGTAGATTACAAAGTTTACAGAGAGATACTACAGACTACAAGTAGTCACATTACAAATAAACTGTTACCTGTGCAAAGCAGTGTTTGTCAATTGTCACTGATTAGCAGTTTTATTTAGGACTGCTATTTCCTTCTAGCCATGTTGCCAAAAAGCATTTCCATCACATTCTAAACCACACATCTGTCACAAATTCCTTCTCTAATTCCTAATCAAGATAATGCAGGTAGTTGGTGACGGAAAGGTGGCTGGTTTGAATTTAGCTTATTCCTGGATAATGCCGTCCATGCGTACGCAGATATTTTTTAAAGAAAGATTTCCCTCTTTCATCCTTAAAAAAATCCCATCCACTCAAGCACTCAAACCAAACAAAGAAGAAAGCCAAAATGTTTGATAGCAAGACACTGGACGCTAACTACATCTATGTACTGTACAATGTGTAATGTAAGCACAACACTGCCATACACTAAGTATACAGTGTAATGACATTCTTGAGCCAATGGATTTTTATTCAGGAAAACATGCAAATCCATAATTCATATATTTTTTTCTGAAAGATCTAATGTCTGATCTAGTTATAAAACGAGCAGGAATCGTGTTTGCTTGGAATATAAAAGTGCATAGTTTCGCTACTAGCTTCACTAGAGCCTTGCTCAAGAGCACTTTAGCTGCACTTTAGCTGTTACATATTCCCAACTGACATCTTGAGAGTGAAAAACAAAACATAAGAGAGCCCCCTCTACAGAGCAACTTCTTGTAAAAAGCTGTCTGTGTATTATGACTGTCCAGCTCATCAAACAGTGAACACTGGACAGGCATTCTTCCACAAACGTATATGTGGATATGGATATCAAATATTAGGAGACACAGCCAGTGATGTGTTTGAACACGTCATGTTAAGCTATACTGTGAAAAATGTATAACTTAATTTGCTACAGTAGAAATAACTGCAGTAAGTAGGTACTCACAATATTATGTAATTCTAAATCATACCACTAGATGGACACATTGTGTTGTAATGTGTTCATAATGGCTCACAAAGACTTGCAGGCCTCTCTGCTTTTCACTGTCATCTTGACTTAACGTATGAATCCTTTATCCCAATACTACTTACGAAGCATATCAGTAAATACAATGTAGCATAGCCTACGTATGAACGTCTTGTTTTGTCTGTACAAATTCCAGTATAGTGGTGGAACACATGGTGGCACACTATGGTCTGCTTGTGGTTGTTACTTTTCTATGGTTTTCCACTCTGTTGTCTTTAATGTCTGTTCTCTTTAAGCTCAAAATACAAATAAAAAAAGGATTTGACTGAAATCAGTGGTAAGAATGTGAAATGACCTGCATTCATTGGTAATGAAATGTCATCTGATCTCTTCACTGTGCCAGATGACAATATATTTAAAATCTTTAATATCATTATTGTTAACGCCCATTAAATATTGTGAACCTCCAACATCTTGTTAAAGCATTTTTCCTAGTTTCACAGTTTAAGTAATATATGTCCTGTTATTAGTTAACACATACTGTGTTCATTTATTATTGTAATTTAGAAGATAAAATCATATTGTAATAAGTTATACATAATTTAATTCCAAAGGGTTCACGTAAATGTACGCTTTTTTGTCACGTTCAGGAAATATCTAATCATGGTTCACTATATGTTGTTCTATCCTGTTCTTGTACCGTAATTGCAAGAGATTCAAAACAGCACATGCAAATTGGATTGTATTATATACAGTTTTAATGTGCACAGGGTGATAAAGGTTTGTACAGTAAAATCATATACTGTAAGGAAAAATATTTTCATGTAAAAAATATCACTTATAACGCTTAAAAATGTATCATGAGAATAAGTGTAATGTTCTTACTACACTCCAGAAGAGACAGCAGGTAGACAAAAGGTGACACAGTCAAAGTGAGTGCTAAGTCGCTAGAAGAATGATGAAACCCTCCTTCTCTTTACCCTTAGTGCTCAAACTTCAAACCCAACTTAAATGTGTCAATAAATGGCCACGTCAATTTAAAAAAGACAAAACGGCCAAGATGAGAATACACATTGTATTCACTGCCAGTTTATCACTAGACATAATTTTGCAGAGGGATGATTTAATACAGTAGGCCTAATTGTATGCAAAATACTTAAACAATAATTCACTTGCTAAAATCCTTTTTAAAGTAATAACAAAAATGTTATGCACACATATACAATACAAATATTAGCACTTATATCAGAATGAAAGCTTTTGGAAAAAAAAAAACAAAAAAAAAAATCTTAATTTTCATAGTGTTGAAAGAAAGTGTGTGTGTGTGTGATAAAAAATAAGGGTCTTAAATGGTCTGGGTAGATATATAATATATAATATGTGTCATAAACAATCTGAAAAGCAAAGCTAGTAACTTTAAAGTGGTTGAGTACGTTCTGCTCAGGTGGCAGGTGAGCTAAGGCAGGCTCCGTCTGTGAGTGGCCAGTGGAGGGCCACTGGGGGCTCCTGGGGGAACCAGGGAGTTGGCTTCTCGCTGAGTATTTCTACTGTGGTGGGTGAGCACGCACACACACAGACACTCACGCTCTCACGCTCTCACACTCACTCACTCACTCACTCACTCACTCACTCACTCACTCACTCACTCACTCACTCACACAGCCTTCAAAACAATAAACCTGCATACCCAGGCAGGCCTAGGAGACCTGTCTGGCTTTCCACAAAACCTTCACATCACAACCCGTCAATAGCCGCTAAGCTGTGATTATTGTATAAAACTGGATAAAAATACTTTTTCTCTGCATTGGAAACACACAGATCATGTGATTGACAGCGTTAATCAAAGGATTAAAAAACAAACATCTAGCACAACAAAGACATAACAAGATGTATGTATTTTCTGTGCCAACCCATTGGCTCCTGACATCTTCCATACTGGTGTGCTGGCGTTGGTGCTCCCAGCCCTGGGCCCTGTTCATGCTGCTCCTCAGGGCTACACCACCTTGCTTGTGGCCACCCGGATGCTGCTGAGGGCCTTGCCTATGGCCTCAAACAGCGGGTCGCAGAAGGTGTGCACACAGATGGAGTAGACGCGACTTACGCAATGGATTTCTATCAGGTAGCTCTTGATACAGGGCACCACCGCCCAGATGTGGATGAAGGACAGGATGGCAAAGAAGATGCCCCAGACAAGTGCCAGGGGAATGCCCACCAGGGCTGTGAGCAGCCGGTAGCACCAATACTTGGTGACGGTGAAGGTGGTGAAACTGGCCTTCCACACACCATCAAAGCTATAAGTCCCCGCAGGCTCAGCAATCACATCCTCAAAGTCCACCTGAAGAGCAGAACACAGAGGAGACGATGTTATAATTCTTAGTGCTGTTGTTCATAGCTGCTACATCTACACTGAGCCCGTCTCCTAAATGTTTCTTTGTCATTCAAACTAAAGTATTTGAGTTAAATCGTCACCAAAGATGAGAGGGTGGTGAAATCTACAGCAGGACCTGTACACCCACAGGTGCAGGACGAAGGCCTGGACAGCCAACCCAGTCACAAAGTGTACAGGAGCTTGCAAAGCAGAACCAGGAGATCCAGAGTTCACTATGTAGACATGGACTGTCGCCAACGTATTCAAATATGACTATTATATTTTTATATATTTTAATAGTCACACTATTCTGTTGAAGTTGTATTCTACTAATTTATATCAGATGTTTATTGTGTATATTATATCTTTAACATTTTTTGACATATTTATTGTTTGCTGATTGTGTTGTTTGTGCAAATGTGCCCTATAACCAAACAGTTCACATCATTCTGCTGCTGTTTGTGTGCTTGACCAATTTACATGGAATCTACAGAATTAACCTACTTTACACACAGTTCCTTGTGTTTACCCTGTAATGAGTGTTGTGACTATGAATTCACAGTAGTGAAGTAGTGTAGTGTTTGGTAGCATGAGAACTTCAAAACTACCCAAGATGAACTATCTTTAGTTAAGACATTCCTTAGTCTCATTCTGTCTCATCTAGACTCCAGATTACAATCTGCAAATTCAACTCAATCATTATTACAGTATGTGTTGTTATGTATTATGCTCACTTACTTAACTGTGACAGAGCAGCATGCGTATCATAAAGACTAATGGTCCATTCACACAGAGATGAGTCACTAGAGGGATGTTAAGAACGGCAGGAATGGACCAAGCGTTTTGGTGGTAGCTGTGCCTTTTGCTAGCAAAAGTCCCAGTACTGTAGGCAGAGCAATGCTTCCACAGCAGCTTGTCTGTTGCCTCCAGTGCGCCTACGGTAGCATGCTTCTGTCTAAATGTTCTTTAATAGGAATACATATACACAGGTGCAAAGTAGAGAGCATAGCAACACCGGAGCAAGAAAATCAGGTAACAGTCAGTCTGTGAAAATATGTTAAGTATTGAAGGCATTGTACCGTGGCTACAATGTCTAAATATAAATAAAATCCTCTGTCAGCCATTATATATTCCACTAGAGCAGGCCTATTCACTTAGCAGGCTGCGGGCCAAATGCGGCCTACCAACTGCCCCCATGTGGCCCGTGAGGGGATTGCACCCTTGACCACTATACATTAGTTCAATATACTGTATAACCCCTATACGAATCAAGTCAATATATTACTGTAAATTAGTTATTATTAACTGTTCTACAGCCAAGACATCATGACATAGCCTGTTTGTAAATGTAATGTAGTAGTCCAGACCTAATAATCAATGCAATGAAAGTGACAAGGGACAAGTCCATACGTGTGTGCACATAGCTCCCGTAGCTCCTGTTAGTAAGGATAATGGTTCGGTATGGTGCTAGTCACATTTGAACCCATACCGGTAGGAACACCTGGAATTTGGTGCCGTCTACCCAACTTTATTGGTTTTTGTTTATGTTTTTGTCTGTAATTTGTCTAACAAATGTATTTTCAGTTGTAGAACACCGCATTGCAAACTGGACACATGGGCGTGACTGCTATTTTTTTGTGCAAAAGCCCATATGCCAGAGACTTGGAATTAGCAGCATCCTATAATTCTATAATAAACCTTCACCATTGACTTGACACATTGATCATTAACCATTCTGCAGGGTTAATGCTCTTGTTGTCTCGCTCTCGTAGGCGCTCATGGAAATAATTGCCGAAAATATGTGGCCCATCTACAGTTTTTCTTGTTAAAATCTGGCACACTTTAATTTGTAATTGAATAACTCTGCACTAGAGTATATCATAGCATTCATAGTAGACGATGAAAGAGATATTAAATTAAAACAAGGTCTTCAAGGCCACAAGCTCACAAAACACTTCTTAGAAATGACATAGATCAGTACTGAACAGTACTGTACTCCCTGGTACTAGGTTTGTTGAAAGAATGTGTACATGTCTGTGTGTGTAGGGAAGACTGGTACAGTCTAAATACCTACTACTCCACCTTAATCGCTGGCGTCTGCTCTTTCTCTATACACAAGCCTCCCAATGAATGGTAGATTATAAGAAATAGATACAGTATGAACACACATAGACAGGGAATGCAGACTCAATGTATAGCTGAGGGCACAGTGTCAGCTAAGCAGCAGGCTGAGGTGAACAGGGACATTTCATGTTCCACTTATTTCAAGCAGGGACGAGGGAGTCAGTCAAATGGGACGTGACCCCACTAGTGGTGAGTAAGAACTGCTAATAAAAATGTCCGTGCACCCACTGTAAACATAGCGCACACACTGTTAATCTCTCTTCATATACTCACTCTCCCCAGCCCTTATAAGCAGAGCAAATATTTACCGTAGTTACTTATTGATCGGCTTACAAACAAAGCCTCTCCCCAAAGCTGCTAACGAGCGTGAGTAGATTCAATATCATTTATTTTTATTGGTGCTATTTAGTTTCAAAATTCAGACAACGAATAAAGTTACTTTGTTTCAAATTGAGATATGATTACATGAAGTCATTTTGATTTTTGACAGTATAATTATGACCAATCAAGGCCTTTCTTGCTAATTGAATCGAACAATTCAACCTTACCTGTCAATGCACACACAGCTACAGCAGGTCTGTCAATGTGCTTCACAATGGCAGACCAACGGGCTCCAGAGGGAAAGAGCAGAGGTGGGGGTGGGGGGTGGAGGGTTTTGGGTGGTTGATTAAGAAAACCATTCTCTTTTGTTCCGTTTTAGCTACCTCTCGTTGCAGCTCTCATATCCTATCTACAGAAAGTTTAAGCAAATGTTCCCAAATTGTAAATGTTTAATGTGTAAAATCCATGATGTTAAGTCCTTAGCTTTTTAAGATTGTTTGGCATCCAACTGCTAGCAGAATAAAGTCTTAGTTGAAAACTAAAAAAGCAGAAAAATGCAGAAGAAGTGCTAAACCTAATAACATATCCAAGGAAAGAATACGCAAGAGTGAGGTAGCACTGATCAGACACAGTACAGTATAGTTACTATTCACCAAAGTTTAATGGCCACAATAAACCAGGTCTGACAAAAACTCTATAGCCAAAACGCTTCAGCTTATCTTATTGTGACCATGAACTTTTGGTGCAAAACTACTCCGTCCGATCATTCATGTGCTACCTCACTTTTGTACTCTTCCCTAGAATAAAGCCTCACTCATAGCACTGGCCTTGTCCCTACAGCCCTATAATATACATCTCACTGTAGCCACAAAACCAGCAAGCATCCTTTTCATTTTTCCACAGTAACACATTTTAAAGTGAACCAACTGTGAGTCTATTTTTGAAAATGTATTGAGAGTAAATGAGAGCCTTCTGCAAAGAGGCACAAAGACAAACAAATGTATGTTTTGTTACACTTGGCTTGAGGACTTTCTTAACTGTTGCATTTGTTGCATACATTTTTGTTAAACAAAATTGTACACAAAAGTACCCTCTTGTTCTAATTCTTAGTCTTTCCATGAGAAAACATGCCACATTTTGAAATTACTGTCTCTGCGAGGCTGTGTCTATTCATGTAAACCTAGTGCCCCATTCTTTCACATTATTTATTTTACAATGTAATCTTGGGAATGGCATGTGACAGGTCAATAAGGCAACATTATTACTTAGTAAACAGGGAAGATTGCTATTTTGAGACTCTTTCTTCAGGCCATTTAATGAGGAATTTAGTTTTTGTTGTCAGGATTTAAGTATTTGGGGAAGAACTTTTTATTCAGGAAATAGTTTGCTTAGTTGAGATGGATGACAAGATAAGAGAAGATGGGACTTTACTAATCTCTGATAAGACATGCATTGATTGTTAGCTGCCCATCCATCCTTTGTATGTAGTTACGCGGTGATCTGGGCAATGAAATCAATATAGGAAAATGCTCTATTCTCAGAGGAAGGCAGCTATGGAAGTCAGTGGTGGAACTACTTTGATGTGGCAAAATGATTGAGACCAGCTGGGAACACTGTAGCTTAACAGCTTGTATCCATCATTCCCTGGATTGGAGGAACATTGTATACTGTGTGTGTGTGCATGTGTGTGTGTGTTTATTTATGCATACATACACGTCTCCATATGCTCACAGAGGCTGGCAGAATGAGAATTCCCTACTGACTCTACTGTGTAGTCAGTACTCTCACCACCCTCACCACATAACAGTGGGACACTATACTGTAGGATTGGCCAGCCTTGTGATACCAATTACAAAGAATGCTAGAACTCACACAACATAAAATGTTCAGTTATAGAGGTGTGGTATAAATGTGTTAATTTGAGTTTCTAAAGCATATTTGAGATTATTGTACATTCACCAAAACACGAAAATTGGCTAAGCCTTAAATTTTGTTATAAAAAACTATTAAGTACTATATAAGCACTATATGTTAAAGTGGACATGAAGTAGCCTAATGTTGATTAATTATAGTGTATATAAGTGTTTTGGTATGTATTTTGAGAAAAGTATATATAAAAGCGGTTACACGTTAAATTATAATAGGTTTTACGACGATATTATTTTGAACTTGGTC
>JAODUK010065230.1:0-17175 GCA_027564635.1 Typhlichthys eigenmanni
CACATTGTGTATGAAAGGTGCTATACAAATAAAGTTTATTATTATTATTATTATTATTATTATTATTATTATTATTGTTAACTGTACAATTAATCAAACTGATTTATTAATGCAGTGCCCATTGCCTAGTCCTTGCGTGCAGATTGTCATTGGCTTCCTTTTATTGTTCATTACTCATTGTTCATATTGTTTTATTGTTGTACATATTTTTCAATTCAATTTCACTTCCAATCCAAATTCTGCCTCCACCGTAACCCTGCCATCCATGGCCTTGCAGGAGGACATAAGGCAGCCGTTTCCTCTGCAGACAGGAATAATGAGGGATGCTGCAGTGTAAAAGACGCAGGTTTAGCGCGGCAGGCTGAAATCTCAGCAGAATCTTTATTATCATATTCTGTCATGGCTATAGCGTTTGGTAGATTTGAAATGCGATGCATCCTTCATTGTATGTCAAGTTGCTTTGACAGACACAGTCAGTCACATTGCTACATGCGCACGGCTAAAGGAAACACCCTCAGCAAGGCATCAAAATCCCTGCAAATCAAAAGGAAAAGAAGGTCTAAGGTTTGAACACTGAGTATAGACAGAACACGTCCTGTTGTACTCCTCAGTGTGTGTGCAATTACCATTGTGGTAAGCCAGCATTGCAAACCTGCCATGGTCTCTTTGTGGAAGCCGAGCACTATAATGCCAAAACAAAAGAAAAGGTTTCCTGACCCTGAAAGCACCCGTAATTAAGATAAATGAAGTTGAAGTGAATGAGCTTTAGGAAAATGACCCTGCAATAGTTCAGTGGCTTGTTGTTTCACTGACCAGACAGCTGTCTGGGTAAGCACAATACAGTATGCATGTGTGCACACTGCACATGCCTGCCAATTAACACTATATTGTATAAAGGCCACAATTGAACATCGCAATACAGATTTTTCTGCATCCAACAGAAATATACAACGCAAGGCAAACTGGCCGTATGTGGGCGTGTTGCGGCCAGTAGTATAGTTCTATGACCGGCACTCTGTATGCCAGAGTGCATTAAATGGCCATCTAAAAAACTGTCTTCATCATAGACTGACTAACTGTAACACGCACCATGTTTGTGTAATTAACAGATTTTTTGTTTTTATATGCCTTTAACATTAACAAGACAGATAATATTTAATTATAAATGTGTATACTACAGTAGTTGGCAACACCACCCAGGAAAAAAGGTGTGTAATTATATTATTCACAGTTAATAATAATGTAATCACATTAAGTGAACTTTGTATGGTCTTTTCTGCTAATAGATGGCTATGAAAACAGTAATAGAGGATCTTGGATTACAACACAGAGGGAGAGTGACATATTCTGTTTAGGATATAATTACTCTATATACCTACGCTATGTCTTAGAAAACAGTTGTTTGCTGCTATAGTATATTGCATAAAATATTGTATATCGGACCTTTTTAGAAAACGTATTATTATTCATTATTATTTTGTCATACTATTGTAGCCCTAATTTGCACAACATTGTACTACATACACACTACAATGCTTGTATATGCACGCACATTTACGTGGTTCATAAACTCTATTTCTGTGCTATTGGCTACATGGACATCTGGTTATATGGCAGAAAGGTTTGTTGAATAAGATCTATTACATAGAATAAGGCACCTGATTATTGGACACTCATTAAAAGTCGAGGTAAACAGACGGTTTTCACTTGTTGACATGACAGCCTGCATTATTTATGAAGCTCTTTGCATGAATAAAATTGAGTATTCATGCAGATTGCATTTTGAGGTGGGAGGAAAGACGTGGGCAGTCTGTTTGTTCACACACTTTTTTATTTTATTTGGGACCATTCCACTTTGTTAAATGAGAAATTTAGAAACAGTCTGGTGCCCCCTGCTGAAGCCTGTCATGGCACTATGCTGACTTTATACACACTCTTTATTTATTGAACTAACCCCAATGGTAAAGCTGGGTTAGGACGTGCAGACGGTAGAAAACATTACAGGAATTGTGTTCATTTAATACAAATACACAAATAGTTTAGAATTTACATCTAGAATCTTAAATATGTTTAGTTCAAATGGGTGTACTTTACTGTAAAAGCAACATTTCCAATCGGTTTGTGTGCAGTTTTGTAAGTGAATCAGTGTGTAGTGTACTGTAAACTAGGGCTGTGCTTAAAAATATATATTTATTTACTTTGTTTGTTGTTTGGTTACAGAGAGCCAATCAGAGACAGTGGGTGGGTGGGTCCTCAGAGAATATGTGTGCTTGTGCGCGTGTCAAACTATGACACAGACGTCACAGAAGACAGAAACAGTGCGCCGGTAAATTGAAATGCGGTAGAGACTTTCAGAAACATGTTTCTATTGTGCTTTACGTTTGCCAATGGGTCGTTGTGGGCCAAACATTTTGTTCTTGCGGGCCGGACCTGGCCCACAGGCCGCCTTTTGGGGATCACTGATCTAGGATAAGGCCTACCCCACACATCGTTTGACAATAAATTCACCTTACATAAACCACATTAAATTCAGAGAAAAATAAATAATTTGTGGTGTGGAGATATAATCTCTCCACCTAGTCCTGGGTCTTCCTCGAGGCCTCCTCCCAGCCGGACATGTCTGGAACACCTCCCAACACACCGCGTCGAAAGGAGCCAGTTGAGATGGTACGGGCATCTAGTAAGGATGCCCCCATGGCGCCTCCCTACTAGATGCCCGTACCACCTGAACTGGCTCAGGAGTTCCTCAAAGTGATCCTTCTACCAACCAATTACATCTTCAGTTGAGGTCAACAGTGTCCCATCCTTACTGTACACAGCTTGGATGGTTCCCCGCTTCCCCCTCCTGAGGTGGTGGACAGTTTTTCAGAAACACTTTGGTGCCGACTGAAAGTCTTTCTCTATGGCTTCTACGAAAGTCTCCCACACCCGCTTCTTTGCTTCTGCTACGGCAGATGCTGCAGCCCTTCGGGCCAGTCGGTACCCTGCAACCGCCTCCAGAGACTTCCGGGACAACATATCCCGAAAGGTCTCCTTCTTCAGTCGGACAGCTTCCCTGAACACCAGTGTCCACCACGTTGTTCGAGGGTTACCGCCCGTTGAGGCACCTTTGACCTTAAGACCACAGCTCTCTGCCGCAGCTTCAGCAATGGAAGCTTTGAACATTGCCCACTCAGGTTCAATGTCCCCACAGGGATGCCAGAGAAGCTCCGCCGGAAGTGTGATTTGAAGACCTCCTCCAGATATTCCCAGTTCACCCGCACTTTCCGTTTGGGCTTACCAAGTCTGTCCAAAGTGCCCCATCCCTTGACCCAACTCACCACCAGATGGTGATCAGTTGACACCTCTGTTCTCAGCTCTTCACGACTCGAGCACCTGAGCGCTCGCTAACTTACGTACATGAGGCCCTTTGTGTACAGTGGCACACTTTTCGATTGTTTTAAAAAACAGATATGCAGATTTTATTCATGATGCTTGTGAAGCTAACAGGCCTTGTGTTTTAAATGTAGATATGGATGGTACACGGGAGACAATATTGAGACAACTACAGTACAAACGAAATCACGTCAAAGACTTACCCCTCTCCTGGGTGTGCTTTATCAACAGATAAATAAGTATTTTTTTCCACAAAGGACATCTGTGGGATGAGTAATGATAGGCCATCATTTAGCCACCATCTGCTGCTGGGAAGCCATTGCTCTCCTTGGCTCTGACCTGGGGAAGGGGGATGGGCTGCTGAGGATGGGTTATTTAACATGGACTCCTACTGTAGCTGCCAGATCATCTGTGTTCTGGTTTGGAAGGATCGCTCATGGCTAACCCACTAGGGTAATGGATCTGGTTTGATGCAACAAGTAGTCAGACACAGGTCTTTATCTCCCTGCATGATGCCCAATAAGCTGAAGGCTAAAGATGCCGGAAAGTTAAAGGTACAGTCCTTGATTTGTGCCATTCATTATTGCAATTCTGGGTGGGAAATTGGGGGGGGGTTGAGGTACTTGCTGTGTGTGTGTATGTGTAGGGCATGTTTTGATTTATTTACTGCCCGAGGTGAAGAACTCGCATTACACAGTGTTGAGTGGCCCTAGGCACACTTCCTACTATAGAGGCAGTGACAGTTCTGTATTTCACCTGCTTTCTGTATCCTGGGGCTCTGCTAACAACTGAAACCCCCCCCCCCCACACACACACACAAACACACACACAAGCTGTCACACTCAAAATGACTGATCTATGCTAAGCTATGTCCTCACAATGCTGCAGATTCTTTTTGAGATACACAGAATGACTTATTCAATGCTCCCGTCCAATTGCCCTCTCTCTCCACAGCCTTATAACAATGTAACAATAGCCCAGTGTGTACGGCTGTTTTTAACAGGACCCTCATAAAATCACAAAATATAATACTCTTACAAAAGAGATCCTGATCATTTTACAATTGTACAGATATCTAGATATACAACTTTTTTTATTGATTTCCAAAAACAGGATTCTTACATAATGCAATATACCAGGGATATTTAACTCCGGTCCAAGAGGGCCGCACCATGCATGTTTTAGATCTCTCTCTGCTCCAACACGCCTTATTCAAATGAACGGTTTGTTATCAGGCTTCTAAAAACTTGAATCAGGTGTGTTGGAGCTGGGAGAGATATAAAACATGCAGGGTGTGGCCCTCCAAGACCGGAGTTGAATAGCCTTGCAATACACTGTATGCATGCAAATACTTCACCTCCCCTTTTGAACCTAAGTCACTTCCATTTACTGAATCTTTGAATATATTAATGTTACATAACTTAAATGTTTATTTATATTTATTTTTTATGTAACATCCTTTTTTTCATATTTAATGTGTAGAGAAATACAGTTAGTGTTATTTGTTTCTGTAACTGAAAATGTATGTTCTTCCATTCCACACTTCAGTTTGGAAACTCTCCATTTCAAGTGTGTGAGAGACAGTTGGGGCCTTATTTTAACCATGTGAGAGCACATTCTAAAGCACCAGGCGCAAACTTGTGCGTCCAAATTAACTTTAGCTATTTTAACGTCGGATAAACAGCCAGGCACATGGTTCAATGGGTATGTCATGGGTATGTTCTGGGCATAAAATACAATAAACCAATCCGAATCTCATTTCCTTTTAATAATCCAGGCACACTTGCACCACCGGATTGCTATTATACCCACGGATTTGTGAAAGTGCTGGAGCAGAACATATAGGGAACAGCGAGATTCCCTATAATATGTTGATGTATGCTACACACTAATATTTCACATTGTACTCTTTGTTTAAATGTTGTATCCTTTGAATATTGTTGTTGTTCACCCGCCGTAGGCGATACTATATTCATAATGTGCCACACGTTGACTTTAGACCAGGTTTTTGTTAATCAATTGTGCAATCACTCTCCGCTGCCTCAAGATAGATAGCAATGCGCTAGACCACACCTCATGTTTAGACCAACACACCCATGGGCGCTCAAATGGGTGCAAGTGCATAGGGCTAGGCGATATACCGGTATATACCGGTATATCGGATTTTTTTCAAAAGAGATATAAGATTAGACAATATTGTTTATATCGATATAGTTATATTAAATGTTTATTCATTACTTTTTTGATTTGTTAGTCTGTCCCTCCATGCCTGCACTTGGCCTGAGGAGTGGAGTCAGGAGCGAGCACCAGAGAAAGCTCACATATGTCAATTAATGTCGCAAAAAATTAATAATTTCACATTTCCGTTGGGTTTCCTGTATTTTTCTCTATGCCTGAAAGATTTAGCCCACTTTGTAGAAAATACCGATATATATCGTGTATCGGTATTCAACCTAAATATATCGGGATATTATTTTTGGTCCATATCGCCCAGCCCTACAAGTGCATGTGCTGCTTTAACAATGTGGACACTAGATGGGAAAATGACAACTGTGTTGGTCTGAAACTAGCAAAGACACTTGCGTTCCTGCTTTGCACCGTGTATAAAATAGGTCCTTGGTGTCAAACAAGGAGGTGATTGCCATCTCGCCATCTCACACCGAATCAGAAGCAGACCCATTTTGGGATGCTTTTCAAACATAGACGGTAGTTCACTGTCTGGGTCCCGAACGATTTTGAATGGCGAGATCCCTGACTGATACACAGAGAGCAACAAAGATGGTGTCACAAAGGTAATACCGCCCACCCGCACTTCAAAAATGACTATTTTGCTAAAGTGTCAGCGTGCCAAATGTTGTCCAGTGGGCTTCAGAACTCTCACTCTCTGGGCATCACCGTGTTCACACAATTAACATGAGTGGCCTTCGAAGAAAGCCTGATTAAACATACTATGTGTTGTGGCAGTACGCTCTGTGATCTCAGTTCCCTGCTGTGTCCCTGAGAGACTATTTTAATTCCCTTCATATTGGCAGAGGACAATTGTTCTGTGCACAACCCAGGTCAGCATACAGTGGTAGCTGTGACAGGCTTTTACATTAACATTCGTAAAACTGAAGCCTGCAGAGAAATGTACGCAAAAGCAACACAAACATGCACACAGGCGGGAACACTTTCACACACCTTACTCAAGGTGGTCCCAGCTGTCCAATCCAAAAGAGATATTTGTAGTACTGTACAAACTTGTTTATATTCTGTATATCTGGAATACCAACCACAGAATAAAGCCAAGACCAGTCAGGTTGGATAGTGTATAATCAGGAAATGGGCTTTATTAATACAATGGTGCACATCAAGGTATCCTGGGCTTCATATGGAATATGCTCCGCCAAGCATCCCTAGTTAAACCAAGGAAGGTCCCTTCCTTTAATATGGTATGAACAGGGAACTGAAGGGGGAACACCCATAGGTAAATAATGTAAACGATACACTCCCTGACAAGTATCTGACATACAGTGACAATGTATAGTCTCAATGGGAGTGCAGCCATGTAGGCAGCCTGTCTGTCTGCAAACATAGCTGGGTGGTAGCAGACTACCTCTGTGAACACATCCCCAATGTTCCTTCAGTGGGTGCTAAACACATTAGTTGGTCTGCTAAGGCAATAAACTATGAGTATTAATTAATACATCAGATCACGGCTGTTTCACGGTTGAAACCAATGTTTCAAAAACATTCTTTGCTTGCCCCTGCTCTACCTGAGTTCTGAGTGGCTTACATTCCTCTCTGCCCCTCCTCCTCCCATCCCCCACCCTTTTATGGACAGCTGCACTTCAAACAGGGACAGGATAGTGTAGTGGTGTTTGACTCCCAGATGGATGGTCTTTGGACCGAGACCCATAGTTAGTTTACATCTTTATGAAAGATACTGCACATATCTTATCTGCTTGTATATCTGCTTAAGCTAATGCACATTTTGTCAAATTCACCAAATATCTCCTCGCATTTCACAAGCCTACCGTTCTCAGTGCATGCTGAAAAAAGAATCCGGTACTTCTACCTAACCCTGGCTCCGTAAAGGACAATAAACAAAGTGCCGAAGCAGAGTTTCTGAGGGAGTTTGTTTTGATTTGAGCTCGACGTTAGCAAGCGTTCTCGAGAATGACTAAGCCTGCTTTTAATACTGCAATACTTTTAATTGTACTCATTGTACATAGCTTTCGATACAAGTGTCAGCTAAAAGTAGGGTACAGTACAGTAGAATGCTGTTTGCATGTTAAGGTAGTATGTTGTGCGTAAGATGTTTTGTGAAAAATAACTGTCCACCTTTATGCTGTGTTTAACACGTTCTTATGGTTCATTCATGTGGCACACTGCTCACTGCACTTCTAAGCAGCTTGTACTTTAATTATTCCAGTGTGGGGTAATTTGTCCACATGTCAAAATGAGTGATGGGGACATGTGCTCCTCTTGTTCCATGTGATGTCTTATAGGGCAGCTGCCCACTCAGTTCAATTCCTGTTGTCTAATGTAAGGTATCATCATTCATATTATATTTGTATTAGTAAATACTGTATTTCTTTCACTGTTTTGCCATTCTGTTGAGTTGTTGAAGAGCTCATTTTCCACTGTCATCTTTGCTGTTGCATGGCAACCATATAGGCTAGCATAAAAGATACCCATATGCGAACATCCAAAAAAGTGTGTTCCCTGGGCTACTGTGGGTTTTAGCATGGAACAATTATGTAGTAATTGAATCCCATTTCAGGGCTTTTATCATTTGCTCGAGGCCAATCTAAGGATAAATTATTTTCCTTTTCTACATATCAATTGACTATCTGTTTCATAAATTAACAATATTGTGTAGGTGAAATGTACTGTATAGCCCACACAGTCAAGATACATATTTTTTGGTCAAATCCATCATCTTAACGATTTCAAAGCTGTGAATGAATACTGCCAATTCATGCTGCCACAAAAAGACTCATCAAGTCGTATTGTGGTCCTTATGGTCTGTTATAGCCACAGTGAATGTAGGGTTGACGATCACTTACAAAAATACTTGATGCATTATATCACTATATCTGTCAGCCCTATTTGAAACACAGCAGTGCAAACGTATGGTGGCTGTAGGGGAAATGTTGTAGAAACTGCGAGGCTATGAGAGCTTTATAGGGGAGGTGTAGAGATGAGTGTGAGTGGTGCGAGGGGCACAGACTTGATTTTGTCTTACTGCAGTTTCAACGACGAGGCTAATTTCAAATCGAGGAGTGCCACTTTAATTGTATAGCCTATGAACAGCCTGGATCGTGTATCAGGAAAACAGCATGTGAAGAAGGATTTGCCAAGTTCCTGAGTTAGTTTGTATTGTAATTCTTCCAAGATGCTTCGCACCACACTGGGCACATAATAGACCATAGTTATGAGGATTCTTTTTTTGGGGGGGTCCATTTGGCATTACACACATCAACACAGTAATATATTTTTTTAATTGTTTACGCTCGTTAACAAGATGTCTGTCATTTTGCAGTGTTAACTTTCTATTTAAATGTAAATGAACACTATGTTATTAATTAAATCAATGAATGAATTCATGAAATGTATGTTTTCACGTTTGCTACTGTATTTGTGATGTGGAAAACAACAGAAGTCACGCTGACCCCAGTGAATAGTATGCTAATAAATGCAAGAGGACAGCAACTGAAGCCCTTATTACCGTTCATTATCGCCACAGACGGTTCTTCTTCCATAAGCAGCCTGCCTCAATGGGGCTCAATGATACACATAGCCAAACAAGAACTAATATGTTTCTGGAATCAGCCCAAGTCTCACTTTACAGATACTTACCAACTTTGCTTGGGAAAAAAATACAATTTGGCTATTAAGTTCAACTAGGTTCTTTGGATTTTACCATGGGAGAGTCCTTTGAAAAGCAATATCACATTAAACCCTTTCATCAGGGCTTCTTGGAATCCCATGCAGTGTAATAGAAGCGTTTAAAGTAAAGATAAAACAAACGTAGTCTCTGAGGTGCCGGTGCATGTCGCAATGGAAATTATCTTGGCCTTAAAGTCGTCATATTAACTGTTGGTGACAGCTACAGTAAATACATCTTTACTGATGATAGTTTTTAAGATGGTATCTGTTGTGTATGTGCAGGTATAGGCACTATTTTGTGTTAACTACAAGTAAGATAGTTACCCAGCTGTAGTTCGTGCGCATTGATATTTTGGGTGTGTGAAGGCTTGACAGTAAAGAGACGTTAACGCTAATGCATTACGTGGTCCTGACTTTATTGTTCATATATGTTTGTAATAGGTTACAACATAACAGTATCTTAATCTTAGAAGAAGCAGATTTGCATCAAAAATCTATTGCATCCTGGCAAACAATTACATACATGTACTGTACAGCATAATACCTTTATTTTACTCACTGCATGATTCAGACATATTTTAGTTTTTGGAATCTATTATTACATTTAATATAAATGTGCATTTATACATCTTAGCATGTTTTCTCAGGGGCTGGAACAAAGGGATAATTGCTACAGTACATTGAACCAATTTGTCTCCATAACCGTAACCTGTAATAGGTTATTGTTTAAAGGGCTATTGCATATACCATATTAATTGTACCACTTTAAATGTTTATTATAATTTAATCTATTTATCCTGTACGTCAGATTTGGTGTTAGCAGTCTGTAACTATAATACACCTCTTATAGAATTTTATAAATGCATTTTCTTTAATGTTTTTATTGCTCTGCATCTTCAGCGTTCCTTCCTGTGAGGACTGTTTACCTGCAGTGGCTTCATTCTCTCTCCTTTGCATCATATCTATTCTCTCTGCATTAAATGTAATCCCCAGAGTTGTTCATCACCTCACATTATCTTATAAGTGAAGTGTGCCACGTTTGTGTGTGTGTGTGTGCTGTAATGTGCTGTAGCAAGTGAGGGTATACCTCCTCCACATGAGGAGTGCACCATTGGGCATGTGTGAAAGAGAGATCCCAGGGCAGAACACAGATCACGTGGTGTTCAGGACGTGTTTGTGAATGAGCCGCAGCCTTCCAAGCAATGAATTGCTCTCTGCAATTAAAGGAGGGCCACGCCACCTTATTATTTATGCACAGGGTGTTTGCCGTCCCAGGGTAAATAAAATAAATCACTTTCTCTGCAGTAAAATCAATATGTGTGGCACACTCTGTGCCACAGCCCCAAACAAACCCAGATTAGGCTCCCTGGTTTGGAAATTGTATATTTTACAGTCATACCTGCAGCCTATACCCTGCTAAGTAAGGTGTTCCTTTAAGATGCCTTGTTGCTGTCGTGCCACAGCATAGCGTTCATTTCACTACACTGAATATAAGATAATGATTCATATCCTTGGGGGACTTTAATGAAATGTCTGTAATGTCATGGTTTGGCTTCTGTTTTGCCTTTGATTTTGTTAGCTCCACTTATACAATTATCTTCACTTGTAAGGATGCCCTGTGTCTGATAACAATTATACTGTATAAGAGACAAACATTCTCCTTTTACATCAGACAAACACACTATTAAAGGCATGGCCAGTTAGTCTAGCTAACTTCGAGCTCAAATCAAAACAGTATCGCTCCACGAGGCCGCATCACACATCGAAATGCAAAGTGAAGCAAAGCGTAGTGCTACGGCTTTGTTGATACGAACGGTGTTTGCCACTTTGTTTATGCTCCTATTTACGAAGCCAGGGCTCTACACAGAGAACGGTAAGATAGCAAAATGCGAGGAGATATTTGTTGAATTCAACAAAAAGTATATTAGCCTACATTTAGCTTGCAATGGCTGATTTTACCTTTAAGTTTAGGCATTGCTCTGCAAATTTGAAGCAGGCTGTTTTTATGAGCATATTCCCAGTGTTCTGTAGGTTTAGTGTCAGCATTTGAAATGTGTCCTTAATAGAGTGAGAGAGGCGTTGCATTTACGGTTCATATTGCCATGGCAGCAGTGTCTGTGAAACCCATCACAACTACATTGCTGTGGTCAGATGCACCCAAAGTCAGTCCCAAGACTCATGAAGTTTAATTGCACTATGACATTCATTATATTATGTTAATTTTGTGTTCATTGTATTTGTTATGTGTTCATTACTTTTATTCCATTTGTGTGTACCAGTAGTGGTTTTTGTATGGTATGGACATATTGTGCCTGAAATAATGCCAGAGAAGTCAAAATCAGTTTTGCTGCATTACATGTTGTTCATGCCATACATTATGTAATGTATATTATGGATGATATGTACCAGGTGGTGGCACAGATACACAATGTGCTGTAGGCTAGCACCAGCGCCACTGATTCCAGGCAGGGGATATTCCTAGTCTAGTAGTTGACACTACTGCACCAGAGTGACAGTTATTACTCTAAGGACTCTCACGCTGTTTAGAGTTTAGCTACAGTAACGTCTTTTCTTCACCCATGGTGCAACGTGACAACACCAGTGAATTTCATTCCCCCACACCAACAATAACATTTTTTTATTTCTTCCCCTAGGTAGAGAGAAGCCCCTTGGGCTGTTTACCATAGAAAGCTGTCTACTCTCAAGCATCATCCATGTCTAACATACCCAGGCCACACTATCAGCAGCAGGTTTCTAAAATGCATGAAGTCCTAAAATAGAGATTGGCTGTCATTTACTTTGCAACTTAACTTAAAACTTAAAATTAACACAGGAATTGAATCGGTACTCGGTATCGGCCGATACCCAAAGTGCTGGTATCTGTATCGGTATTGAAAAAACTGGATTGAGCCAACCCTAGTGTGTGATATCTAAGTGTTATAAGTTTGAGAACACCCATGGTCTTTCCTGAAGGCTGCACAGTTACAGTAGGGTGTGTGTGTGTGTGTAACACTGAGCTCCTCCAGGGAACTTTCCGGGTTCTTAACAGCTGTCTGCTTCTTCAAGTGGAATGGACAGTCACTAAAGATGTGAGGCCACCGCACCGTCAGTTATGCAAGTGTCGTTGCCGTGGTAACGGGATGGGAGTTGAGCCGAGGGGAGTTCCCAGTGGCTCAGTGTGTCGTGTATGGCCACAGGCAGGTTTTGGCCCCAGCAGTAAAAGTAAAATAGGTCTAAGAATAGAGATTCACTTGGTATGATCGTCTCAATGATGTCTCAGTCTGGCATGCAAAGGATGACGTGATCCCTGATGTAGATAGTTTTTGTAATGTACAGATAGCCTACATGTAAGGCTAATTAAATCACATTAAAGCACTGTTTGAAATTAGATATGGTAATATTAATTGTATTAAGCTAATACAATACAATACAATAAAATATACACTTATATGGTGTAGGGCTGACCTAGGGCTGGACAATAATTCAATATCAATATATACCGCTATATAATGTTTTTTCAATAACGGTGATATGATTTTAAAACGTATTTCCGGTATTTCGATAAGCTTAATGACGGGCGAAGAAGTCAGTTCTATTCGAACTACGTGCATTGATGACTTGCACTAGACACACAGCCAGTGCGAAACAGTAGTGGGCTGTTTTTACATGCCAGACAATTTAATTAACTTTCTCACCTAACACCAAATGTAACAGAAAGGCTTAACATTACGTATTATGACAGCTTCCTCTGCTAACACATCTTCTGTGAAACTGCTAGCTTACCGTACTAGCTGGGTGCGTCTAATACATGAGATAATTCCAGAGCCAGTCACAACCGCTACTGACCCCTACTGGTGGACATAAATATAGCCTTCATTAATTATAGGTAAATAATCTACTAACAGTAAGACACAGTAGAGAGTTTTGTTGATTTATTTTGAGTGTGATTTCACATTTCTTGTTTGTATGAAGGCTAAAAAGTGAACATTTATATGTACCTTTTTTATTTCTGAAATGTTATGGTTTTATATGAGATTTCATAGACTTGGCAAATGCATTCTTCAGATGTTTTAAGTACTCTGTTGTGGGTGTTAAAGAAGTTTTTCTAAAGCTTATATTGTTCATATCGATATTGGAATTATATCGTATCGACCGAAATTTAGATATATATCGTGATATACATTTTGGCCATATCGTCCAGGCCTAGGCTGACCCAATATCATTTTATAGGCTTTGAATTCTCGTTGGTATTTCCGAACGAGTGTTAGAATACTCCATTAAAAACCTGTTTCATAACCTCTTAAAAATCCAAGTGGTCCGTCAGGACTGTTTGCAGGCTTTTAATAGGCTATAATAGCAGGTACAACGCCAGTTTTGTCAGACCACCAACATACTGTACTTAAAATGTTGAGTTTGACTACTACTCACCTATGAAGACTGACTACTACTCACCTATGAAGACTCATCTGTGTTAAACGCATATGTCATATGTCATGTGATAAGAGGCTGTACATGTGTGGATGAATGGTGTAAGATGCAAATTAATTGCCCTTTTTGGGATCAATAAAGTTTTCTACTCTACTCTGGTAATCATCAATAATACCCACCAATAATATCCACTAATAACATAGTCCACAGTCCATCGATGATCATCATCAAAACAATCTTGATACATTGGCATAGTTCCAAACAATCTAATCCACTAAAATATTTAGTCCAAAACACATCATAGCTCACTCTCACTGAAGGGGAGGATTCAGGTGCATATGGCAGACGCTTCTCCTTTGGTGTCTAATATATTTTAGAGGCTGAAACATAAATAGCATTTAGTATTTTTTTTTATGAAGTTGTTAGCCATTTTTGGAGACATCCGGTGTTCTTTTATCCCCCGATTTGCTCTACAATTATGTAAATTATGAAAATGCCCTGGCTAGCTAGCCACTGAGCTACTAGCATACAGCAGTGTATGGTACCAGTGCCAACGAAGTCCCGGGAGGATTCTACTGCACACATTAAACTGAAGAGGCTATAGGACTTACCGGGACATTTCCTATCAATTTTTCATTGATTGGGCACTCCAGCTTACTTTTGAATCCACTAATAGAGGACTACCTTATTATTATTTCACCAACGGCTTTCGGCTGTGTTTCTGCACTTCTCACCTGCTCCAGTGGACTACAGCAGCAGTATCCCTCCACCATCTAGTCAACACCGTATCGCCTTTCCCCTGACGTGGAATAACACCGTCCCCATCTCTTCTCTTCCGGAATACTCCGTAGCTGAACTGCTACATCTCAAATCAAGTTCCTGCATCATCCCTCCAGCTCTGTTTGATCACCCTGAAATTTTTCGTCGGCCACGATATATCCATCTTGGTTCTCGACGAAATCACATGTTGAGCACCAACAACTCTCCTGCTGGTATTTGCTCCTTTTGGTCACACTGAAATATCTGCCTTCCTCCCAAAGCAACGACCCAACCGCACCATCACATTTAGAAACATAAAAAACATTAATCCTTTTGAACTCATGAATGTCATTGACATCTACCCCTGTCCCACTTCTCTGTCCCCCCTGGAACTCACCACTCACTACAATAACTGCTGGACGGCATCTTGAGCATCTGTACAAGAGGACTGGACAAGATTCTCATTCACAAGCTTACATGGATCACCTCTCAAAATACAAAACTGCTCTCTCAACAGCCAGATCTTCCTACTACTCTTCAATTATCAACTCTGATTAAAAATCTTTTTTTGACAGTAAAACACCTACTCGAACCCCCCGATAACTCCCACCCTGTCCCCATGCCTGAATTGTGGAATTAATCTCTGGACTTCTTCAATTAAAAAATTCTAAACATCCAACTCCATCTACAATCACGCTCCACCCCTGCTGAGAACTTGTCCTGGATGAACACATGATTGGGCTCCACCTCTACCTCCTGCTTCTCTGACTTCATCCCGGTCACTGAAAAGTCCATTACTAAACTCATCATTAAATCGAAATCCTCTCTTGAAAAAAAAAAAAAACATTCCTTCCCTCCATCTCTCGCCTGCTCACTGACATTATTAACTCCTCTCTCGCCATTGGCTTTGTGCCCCCCACCCTGAAAATTGCAGCTGTGACACCCACACTCAAGAAAACCAATGCTGACATGTGATGATCTGAACAACTTCCGCCCCATCTCCAACCGTCCTTTCCTCTCCAAAACACTTGAGAGGGTGGTGACCTCTAAACTCCTCAACCATCTAAATTCCAACAACCTACTTGAACAGTTTCAGCCTGGATTTCGTCCCAAACAGTTCTGAAACGTCTCTTGTAAAAATCACAAATGACCTCCTCCGTGCAGCTGACTCTGGCCTCCTATCAATCCTTATCCTTCTTGACCTGACTGCAGCCTTCGACACTATCTCCCACCCAGTCCTCCTGGAACATCTGTCTGGCATTGGCATTTCAGGAGTCACACTATCCTGGTTCTCCTCTTATCTCTCAGACCACCAACAATTTGTCCAGCTGAAATCCCACAGATCAAGACGTGATGCAGTCTCACTGGGTGTCCCTCAAGGCTTGGTGCTGTGTCCTCTGCTGTTCATCATATACCTCCTACCCTTGGGCACTATCACGAGACCCCACAACATTGACTTTCACTGCTATGTGGACGACACCCAGCTCTACATCTCAACTGAACCCACCTCATGGGTTCTTAGATGATCTAAGCGCCCTTAAACTCAACAACAGCAAGACAGAGGTCCTGCTCATTGGCTCCAAATCCACTCTCCCCACACAAGACAACTCCAGCCTGAACATTGCCGGTCTTCCCATCCCACTGTCAACAACCTGTGATTTCATCTTTTACCAAAAAACTACTAGTCACAGGGCAAATGTGCATAACATAAAAGTAAAAGAATATTACAATCCCAAAATTGAAAACCAAATACCTACATATCAAACGAATGCCTGAATACCCAATTATTCTGTGCCAGCCCTAATAAGGTGTGTATTTTTTTCTGCATATAACATTAGCTTAGCATTCTAATAAGTACCACAGCAAACAAATTAGGAATTAATTAATAAAACAATTGTCTTGGATCCACCAACAATTATTAGGTCTATTTCTACATTTATTTGTCATCACTACATTTGGTGTCATCTGTCAAATATTACCAGATCAGATTTTCGCAAATGTCATCCTCTGATCCTGTCTGGATGTACATTTATATTATTTAAATCAATATAAGCATGGCATGGCAGCCATGGCTATGTTCTTTATATCAGGGGTGGAATATGTGTGTTTGAAATTGGTCAAGTGAGGCTATTGTGATGCACACTGAGGCCGTTGCATGAGAAGGTCATGGACGATGACAGTTGACAATGACTTTATGGTGCTTCCAAGGATCTGTATGTTGGTGTGTCAGTTTGTCCAAGTCAGGCAGGTTTATCCAGGTCTTGAGTTTTGACTGCCAGAGACACTTAACGTATAATAGGTATTCTGTCACTACAGCCTACTGTACATGCATGTTTGTGCACTTGCTTGTGTTTGTGCTTGTATGTGATAATGACGAATGTTAATTTGTACAGTGTGTGCTATACTATTTCTCCTCTGCCTTACATTTCTGTTATGCGTTTGTGTGCTTGCACTGTGTTTACAAGTGAACGTGCTGTAGCAAAGGTCACAGTGCACCCTGCATTGGTAATGAATTCTGGAGTTCCACTTCACCAGTACTCTGACAGTCCACATTGCCTTCACACCCATACTGAAGTGTGACAGACAGCATAGCAAACACTATAGCAGGCAGAGCTCGTCTTGGACTCATAGGCTACACAGCGTTGGTAAATCAAAGCTGCACCAGAAAAGCCTCTGTGTACTGTAGCAGATGCACTCTCAGGGAATGAATACCCATTTGTTTAAATGATTGTAGAAAGC
>JAODUK010065241.1:0-17172 GCA_027564635.1 Typhlichthys eigenmanni
AATAAAGTTGTTTTTGTGCTAGACACAGAATAACACCGGATCACTAGGTCTGATTTCTGCATCCACTTCTAACCCAAACCCTATGATCATGGTAAAGCTGCTGCTTTGAGTTTGGCAGTTGAATTGCCAAAACAGTCTAGACTGTTCTAATGAAACAACAGTGAAGCTTAACAATTATTTGTATATAGGCTAACTTAAGTCATCAAGTAGGCCTAGTTTATAGCTCTGCATTGCAAGCTTCTTAGAAATTATTGTTGTATTTCAATCCACAGCGCTAAACAATAATTATTCATCACCTGATGTTGGTGACACACAAATACAGTTTATTTACTATTTTGGTTCTTTATTTATAATTATGGGCTACAAAAACTATTTAAGAAACATTCAACTGCCTTTAACCAAAACTAGTGTATTAAATTTGCATCTCATTAAGGTAGTCACAGTCCTAAAGCTCTTTTGTATTTGGATAATACATTTTGGCTGGCCCATTGTGAAATGATTTGTACTCATAGTCTGCCACCTAAAACATAACGCTGAGCTGGGTATTGTTTTGGTGACATTTTTCAGCTGCGTTCATGCCACGCACGCACACGCACACACACACACACACACACATTAATAGCAGCACCAGCAATCGTTCGCTGGCGGTTAGATAAAATATCTAAAGCAGATAGGATGACTGATATTGGGAAATGCACCTGTGTGCTAAACAGGAAATACATCTAGGCGTGATCACGCCAATTTAAACACACGATGGTTTATGTTTAAGCAATATGGCAATATTGATTGTTAATCGGATTGATTTGAATTAAAACGTTAGTGTTAAACCTGTATCAAATCATTTTAAACATGTTTAACACTTTAATGTGTGTTGTGCTCAAAACTCGGGCGTGTTGAAATGTGTCACGTATTCAAAAGCCCCGCCTCTCCCGCAGCTGATTGGACGAGTGTTGTGATCTATTACCTTTCATCCGTTTCTAGCCCAAGGTAGCTGTGGAAAGGAAATCTAATTACCATTCCTAGGAAGTTGCTTCCGATAAGACCCCTTCAACAGATCAACAAACGTGAGTACATATAACATCTTAAAGTAAGATTTACACCGGACTGGATATGTCCTAGAGACTGCATGGAGCTGAACTTGTGCCCTACAACTACATCTGGGAAGTTTGAAACTGGAAGCAGCAGGTGGATTAGTATCGCAGTGTTTCAAGTTTCGATCATCTTCTTTCGTTGGTTGTTCAGGACACGTTATGAGTCAGCATCCATACATAAGGAATCGTATACAATTAAACAAACGGACAACGTGTAATATTTCGTGTTGTAGTAGGCTAGCTGCCTATTGTTAAACGACGTGCCTACCTGTTAGAACTAGATCCCTGTTGCCTTATCAGACCATGATATTTAGGGTACCATAGCCTATACTTATGTAGGCTGCCCATCAATGTTATAGGATCGAATAAATAAGTTAATAACTTAGCCTGCATTCGAAAATGTATAGCTAAATTATCCCTGAATTCTGATGACATACAGTCATTATTTCAACAAATGTTGTAAATCAACCCTCTATCTGTGATCGATCACCAATATATGGTGATGGAGATGATCAGTGTACGGTAGTTGTGAATTCTTAACAGCATATGTTGGTAAAGCAAACAGTCGACATGCGTTTGTGTATTACGTTACTTCAGTAATTCCCATTGTTCCCAGTGGTGTGAGAACAAGTGAACAACAAAACCCCCTACATTATCCCTGTGCCTCAACAGGACACCTGCCGCTGAATAATGCAGAGTATGGCGCCTCTCTGCCTAATTATATGACTATGTTTTATTTAAAGTGGGAACAAAAGAGACCCACCGTTGCTGTGGGGTTGGTTGGGAAGGTGGGAGTGGGGAAGGGGGAACCGGACACCGGTGTTTTTGTGGCTGAAGCCGAGGCGCTCCTGCTCGCAATACGCAAGTCAGATGGTGCGTTTGGGGAGCGCTGTAACCTAGCGCGCATGTTCTAGGCAGGCTACGCAGCTAAACTCTAACGTGACCGTGACTGCAGACAGAGGAGGCTACTCGTGTTAGAACATATTTAAAGATCAAATGCATCTAGATTTTCCTATACCACACAAACCTGTGCACGTGGAAAGACAGAGTGACTGCAGACAGAAACGTGCACAGAAAATGAGACATCTATGCCGTGGTATGGTAGCCTGTAGGCAAAGCTGTGTACAATATCCATCTCACAACACGCACACCCACACAAGTCAGTATGTCATAAATATTAGGTTGCAATATAGATGTGCAAAATAGGCTTGCATTGATAGCACCCTAATCCTAAACATACAATAACACATGCAGACAGTGTTGCATCATAATCCTAACCTTGTTATGATTGGTGAAGGTGTTTGTAAATATTGTGTTGTTTTTTTAGATGTGCTGAGTTATGGAGCTTGCTTCTTTCTTCACAAGGGATATTAGTTAGGCTACAATCTCTGGGGTAAACTTAACCTTATTGAAACATCTTTATCTCTGTCTATCTCTCTAGTAAACACGCTATAGTCACATGTTACTTAGTTACTTAAAGATTCTAAAGGCGGTCTAGGTTACTATCCATATGGAGAGGAAAAAACCACAATTTCCTGTTGATCTCAACATCTTGTAACTGTAGCGTCGTTGAGTACAGTACTGAGCCTAGTTCCCCTGTTCCCTTTGTTGTGGGCTCTAGGGAAATGTCAAGTTTAAGATAACAACATGGACCCAAGTGTACCTTTTCACCAACACCTACATCAATCAAATTATTATGTCATAACACAGATCAATATGTAAATGTATAGATTAGCAAAATATAGGTGTGTAGGAATGCATTATTTAATCTGACACACCATCATTTAAACGGTTTTGAAAAGGACAGGTGACACTACCTATCACTGTTGGTTAACGTCAAACCTAAACTACCCACCTAAGGGGTCAGAACCACTGGTTTGAACTGAAGCACTTTCCAGGTTGTCCAGACTGATATCGCAGGGATGTGAAAGTGAAGTTAGCGAGATCAGGATGGTATCACTAAGGCTATACATTGATAGCACCCTGGTTGTAATCCTAAACATACAATAACACATGCATGTGCTGTTGTGTGTGTGTGTGACAATGTAGCGTCATAATCTCGTTTTGCTTGACAAAGGTGTTTGTGAAGGTGTAGTGTGTTGTTCACGTGTTTATTGTTTTTGAGTTTTATGAAGCGTGGGTGTTTCACAAATCTTCCTAGAAAGTGACGACAAAGGGAGTAGGTAGATACAATGTCAGGGGTACATTTACCCGTAATGAAACCTGACTCTCTTTCACTAGTAATCGCAGCACCAATGGACTTGTTTTTTTTTTATTTGAAGTGGGCTCAAGGAATTCAAGTTAAAGATTAAAAGGTAGGCATTTCATTGCTTTTTTTGGAGCTGATTACAGCACTTGGCCTCTTCTAATTGAGAATAGAGGATGTTGAAAATGTAGGTACTGTAGGTGTGTTGTAAAATGATCAAGCTTTGTAAATAATTTGAAGGCTTCAACAAATGGCTGAATTCAGATGCTGCTGTCTTGTACTGTTGCACGCTCTTTTGGTTATGGTTCTGGCTATTACACAATGGAATTGACATATCCCTATCGATTAGTTTCATGTTTTGAGGTGTCATGGTGCCAGATAATACATCTGCCAATAAGAGTGTTGCAATTTGATTTTAGGTATCGTTTCCTTGACAAGTTTGTATGACCTCACTCACGATACCAATTGACCTTTGAAACGTTGATATGACTGAAGATTCAGCATGCATATGTAAGGCGAGTGTTTATTGAGGTATTCCTGATCTATGTTGCATCCCATGCTGGTGGAAGACCTTTTTATCAGTGAATTGTCATTCACTCAAGTCTAGAAATGATGTTAAAGGTGGAGTCAGGGATTCTGGATATTGTTCATATTTGATCATCTCTTTCAAAAAATCTCTCGCTGGACACACATTGCTATGTATATAGGATGTTGTTGTGTGCGGTCTGCACCATATCGTTTGTACAGAGCCAGGGCGGAGTAAAAACCTGAACCTAAATTATTTGTTGGGTACCGAATTCTGTACTTTTAAGAGTACTGACCAAATTTCGTCGGTAACAACAATGTCATTATTGAAAGTGTGCCATGCTAACGTAAGCTACCGTATTTCTGCTTCGGAGAACGTAATTGAAATTCATACAAAGCGTAGGATACTGTAGCAACAGTGTAGGGGGTGATTGGGAAAACTGAGGGAGGCGTGCTTAAATTAGGCTATAAGATGAAGCAGAACTCTGACAACATGTTGTTTGTAAAGAGCCAGGCAGTTTCTTTCCATATGCTACATTTAATTACTGTAATGTTATTACAGAGAGTAAAGTACCGAACAAAATGCACCACTAGGTACAGGTACCTGGACCGGAATCGAATTAATATGTGAACGGTACCAAACCCTAGCACACAGGCAGTACATGGCTGAATTTGACAGTGTATTTTAACTTGATGACACCACCTTGTAAGGTTGACATCGACCTTAGTCTAACATGAGTCAGTAGGCCTACTATGTAATAATATTGGTTAAGTTATATAGGTAACAGGAAATATTTATTATGGAAAATATTCTTTTTTTTTATTTGAGGAAGGGGAAAATCCTGCTGAATACAAACATGATTCTATTAATGTGTAGCTAACATGTCTTCCCTGTGGTGATATAGGCATACACTGGTTTGATGAGCTAAATGGCTTGGATAACAATAAAAGATTGTTCTAGGAAGGTGGTTCCAAACTTCTTCCATGTATGGGATGATGGAGGCCACTGTGCTCATTGGGACCTTCAATGCTGCAGAAATCTTTCTGTAGCCTTCCCCAGATGTGTGCCTTGATACAATCCTGTGTCGGAGGTCTACAGACAATTCCTTGGACTTGTGCTCTGACATGCATTGTCAACTGTGGTACCTTTTATATAGACAGTTGTGTGCCTTTCCAAATCATGTCCAATCAACTGAATGTGCCACAGATGGACTCAAATTGTAGATACATCTCGAAGATGATCAGTGGAAACAGGATGTGCCTGAGTTCCATTCTGAGTGTCACGGCAAAGGCTGTGAATACTTATGTACACATTGCCATTATGGGGTATTGTGTGTAGAATTTTGAGGAGCAAAATTATTTGAATCCATTTTGGAATAAGGCTGTAACATAACAAAATGTGGAACAAATGAAGTGCTGTAAATACTTTCCGGATGCACTTTATGTAATCTTTGGTTAGGGTAGACAACAAAATGTTAACTGTTACTCTCACACAAACAGTACCTAGCTTGTTGTGTGTACACAAACATTACTATTACACTGTTCCCCAGTTGTATTCTTTTTGTTTGCTTGTGTCTTTTCTTTCTTACGTTTCCTCCCTGCAGCAGTAGCCTACTCCTAGTACTATGTGGGGCTCCTTGTCCCTGGGGTTAGCTGTTAGTCAGTGGTTATGAATTACTATCACATTCTTCTTTGTCTGGGGGAACAGAACGGTCTCTCCATATCCTGTATAGGACATATTGACATGGACGATTGTTGCCGGAGGTTATCGGCGCCTAATTTAAGACCTGGGGGAGATGGGTGGGTGGATATAGGGCGTAGGAGAGAGAGAGAAAGCTAGTCTAATGGTCTATCTGTCAGGACCACACCTATACTATTGTAGGGCCGTCAATGTGATATACTGTGGTCTAGTAGTGTCAGTGTCTGAACAAGACTCCTGTGATGAAGGCAGAGAATAAAGCGTGAGGTTGGAGAGGCCAGACTTAAAGACCTTTTCACCAGTTCTTGGACTACAAAAGACCTTCTCTCTGCCTTTTGTGTGGTGTGTGTGTGAAGGTTAGTGTGCAGTGTGCACTCCTAAAAAATGACGAAGTGAGAGAGTGGATGTGTGTGTGTGCTGTATCATCTCCGTACAGTAACAGTACCAGCGAGTCTACCAAGGCGATCTAGGGTTTCAGCCCCTTGATGAAAAGGTGCTGTGGGAGCTTGTCAAGTGAGACAGGGATGCAGTAATAGGTCTGGCACATTGACAACTGTACAGTTGTGTCACATATGAAGGTGAACTTTGCGTGGGTGGGTGTGTGTGTGTGTGCGTGTGTGTGTGTGTATATGTAGTGTCTAGTAACTCTTGGGTGTCCACACACATTTTTTTTTTGTTGTTCATTTTTGTATTCCTCATTGTTCATAAGACCGTTGAAACCTTTTCATCTGCATGTGACTTCCAAAGGTGGTGATTCTAATAAGAGACAGTCAATTACTTAGTTTAAAGCCTGAGGTGTAGGCAAGAGTGGAATCGTTTAATTTAGTCTCATGTTAGCTTTCTAAAGAGCTTTGTAGCGCTATGCAAAGGAATTCTAATTGGAGAACCCAATTTCACTTGTGTTGCCTACAAATGTTCAGAAAAAGGATCTTGCTAGACCATACTAGGCCATATACTTTCTAATCTAGACTGTTAAATATGACCTCTTAAGCAGTGTTCCAAGAGCAAGTGAACTCTCATGATTACTCATAAACACATACAGGCTAGGCCCATTCTACTCTCCTTGGCCTGATTCACTTGGATCTGACAGTACACTATATGGACATATACTGACCCTTATCAAATCCATTTCATTTATTTCAACATTTCAATATCACTCCCCGGCCCGCCGCAGCGCCACACATCGAAACGCATTGTGAAGCAAAGTGTTGTACTACGTAGGGCTGGACCATTAACCGAAAAGTAATCAAAACCAACATTCAGAAGCGCTAACCAACGTAATTTTCCCAGGTGTGTGTGCGTGTGTGCGTGCGTGCGTGTAATACATAAATAAAATTAGGGCTGGCCCCAAATATTAGATTATTCTGGTATTCATATTTGATTTAAATATTGGGGTTCAAGTATTCGTTGTTTCACATTATGCATGCATGTTATCCCATTAATCCCTACTGTCTCCATATAAACCCAAATGTTAAAATGTAATGGCCTGCCCTACACTGGGTCATCAACACAACTGATTGCAATTGACTCTATTTGTAAAAAGCAAAATAATCGTTCATTAATCGTAATCGAGGTACAATGTTCAATTGATCGTGATTTAGATTTTAGGTAATATCGTCCAGCCCTAGTACGGCTTTTTTGATATGAGCGGTGTTCGCCACTTTATGCTCCAATTTACAAAGCCAGGGCTGTGTAGAAGTCTCTGATTATTTTTTTCAAAATGCACCAAGAACGCTTAGCTTGCGAAATGCGAGGAGATATTTGGTGAATTTGACAAAATATGTATTAGCTTACAATTAGCTTGCAAAAGCTGACTTTGCCTTTTAAATACCTTGTTTGAAATGATTGAGTTATTGTAATTTTATCAAAACATTATAATTGCTTCCACTAAACCTCAACTAGTCATGTCTATTGTAGAGATATATCATTCTCTGTGAGAATACATTCTGATTGATAAAAGCCCAAATATATTTCTGATCAATCCGACTCTTTTTTTTTTCTGATTGGTCCAGTGACTCTACTGTACCTTGCCGGTAAATCACAAGCCTGCGTGCACACTTTCAAGTCCTACCTACAACATCTATACAGTGCAGGTTTGCACCTGAGTTCAACTCAGATGCATTAAAGTGAAGTAATGCATGCATAGTCCTTAACCTCCAGTAAGGCAAGGGAAATACTACCTGGGAAAATCACTTGTGGTGACACCTTCCCAGATATTCCCAATGTGGAGCATAATTAGCTGTCCACATGAGATGACTAAAGACTATAACAATGGTGTAAAGGTCAATGCAAACTATTGTGTTGCATGACACCATAATTAAATGCAGGAGTACGGTAGCATTATAGCTTAATGTAGGTAATTCAAGTGAACAGTCCAGAGATAAGCAAGAAATACATTAAGTCAATAACATTCTACGAACTGAGACAGGATACTTTTAATGTCACAGCCCCTCCCAGTTGGTGGGCAGAATTGCAATGCTTTCCCAGGCTAGAATAACACAACAGGGGCCTATGTAGACATTCAACACATTGCTTATGTGACATAATGAACAGAAGAGACTGAGACTAATACATGACTAACACAGTGGTCATTCATAGACTGTTAAGAAAGGGGATTAAAATACATGTACAAAAAATACAATTGTAGCATTTTTTCAGAGTTAGCAGTGTATATGTTTCAGAAGAGAAAACGAACTCTGATTTGCTCTGATGTTCATTTTAAATCTCTGTCTAGTTGGAATGAGTGGGAGAACAGATTTATCACAGAAGTGAGAATAAATGAGATTTGCTTCTAGGCCGACACATGTACAATCGACTAGTAGATCTGGGGAAATAGGCTAACATGCTAATCTGGAATGTAAATACAACATACAAGCATTGTCTATATTTGTTGATGTGAATTATAGGCCTATGTTTTGTTTGAATGCAAAGATCTCCTCAAAGTTATTACATAAATTTGTCTTTAAATGAACTCTAAGCATATGGACTGTGCTAAGGAAACCATCTCTGGGTCAAGGGAAATATAAATTGTACACCCTCGCACACAATCCTTGTGTACCTGGGCTGTTTTGCAATTCAAATCTCTTCCAGGCCAGCAAAACATCACATAAAATTTCCATTTTACAAGTGATGTAGGAGAGAGTGTCTGATATCTGGCCCTTGACTTTTTAAATGCGTCAGGTATGCAGGGAGAGACATTCTGTTGACATCCTCAGACTCCTATTGGGTAGTTTAGGCTGGCCAAGTCTCTTTTCTTTTGTCCCCCCTTTCTCTGACTTCTTTCTTATTGATGCTTCACAATTGTTCCACCAGACACAGTTGACAGGTGCTGTACCTATAATTGTACACACCCCTCTCCTGCCCCCCCACCGCAATTTCCTCTGCGGTCAGTGACTTTAGAATGTAGAACTCTGGTCTTTGCATGTGTACATTGTGAAGTCATGTAGAAAATAGTTCTGATAAACTAGACTTAACCAGCGCTCTGTTAATCTACAGTGACCTAACGCTAAGCACGTGATTCTTTTTCCATGAAACCGGTCGTTTAGGTATTTACCTTTTTATGTTTCTCTACGCATCTGTAAGGCCATCTCACTGTGGTTAGTATGTAGTGAGGAGAGTCACACCCATTATGGCCGCCATAACGGCCCCAGTTTGTGGAAATGAAACTGTGAAGGACATATATTTTGTAAGGCTGTGGTGAATTAGTTTTTTTTTTTTTTTGTGTATTTAAAAAAAAAAACTTTTTTTTTGCCCTTTCTTGTGAAGGGGTTCATTGTGTGATATCTTAACCCTAGGCTATAGCCAGTCTCTCTGGCCATTTGTTGGTGGGTAAATTGAGAAATAGCCTAAGTCCTTAGTCAGGTAAAGGTCTGTATCCCACCCAGCTATGCTAAATGCCTCCTGCTACGGCATTCATATTTGTAACTTTGGTACATCTCTATAAAGTTTTATATTGGCAGCTCATCAACTTGTCAAATATTCCCTACTAAGTTATGAACTAAAATCTAATGTTTTTATGTAATGGGTACATAAACTAATACTTTGCCTTTTATGATATAACAGTCTCAATATACTGAATAAGCAGGGTATTTTTTCTTCCTGTTAGATATTTTTAGTTGTCTTACATTATATTATTTTTTACATAATATGGTTTACCAAAGTAAAACCTCTAGGTTATCTGTCATGCAATGGATATGGATGATATATGACTAGTATACTGCATGTCTATTGTACTGTATAGCTATAGACATACATGTATAATGAATGCTTTATTAAAACGTGCAGGTTTATACAGTACTTGGTTTTTTATTAACGTTCATAAACAAGTTGAATGTGCAGTACCTTGATTATATGCCTTGAGATTGAACTTTCTCTCTCAACCTATTGTTCATAAACGTTATGCTTTGTGAGTGAGTGAACTCACAAAGCATTGAATTTGACCATATTTGGTTTTTATTTATTTCCCTCCCTAATGACTTCTCAAAGATGAGTTATATAACCATTAGGCCTAGCCTAAGTGACTACATTTTAGTTTCTGCTGTCTCCTAATTTTAATTGGTCTTAAGTAAGAGCTGCTTGAATACACAGATACAAGATTAAATTAGCTTTTAATTTCAAATGGACAGACTGCATTCCATTTGCGTAAGAGCCTGTTTACCGCACTTGTTTAAACTGTGTCATCCGTTTATCGGGCGCATTCTTCACCTGTCTGCCAACAAACAAACCAGGCGGCTATCGCTGATAACGACCTGGTGTTGAGAGTGTCACTGTGGCTCCAGGTGCCACATGATGGTCTGTCAGGTGTGATGAAAGATATGGCCGCCATTGCCTTCCTGCTGGAGACTGTACAAACAATAGTTTTATGGCAGCCATTATTGTCACAGGAAGGAGCTTGTCTGACAGATGTGCTCTGTTGCTTTCTAGTCCTTGCTCCCTCCTCTCTCATGTCTCTATTATTCTCATGCCTCTGTGTCTTATTGTCCATCCCTCTCAGAGGACCTGGTGATCGTGTAAAGATAGCAGGCATGTTCTGAGCAGTCTGTTATTTCCCGCTACCCAACGTCCTCTGGAGATAATATTTCCCTGAATATTGCAGTAGTTCTCAAAGGAGATTGACGTTATATAGCAGAATAAATCCAGGTTTTGTGTGCGTTTTGCTCGAGTGTCATTTGACCTTGATTTGTAATGTGCTGGGTTACCGTACCATTAACGTGTTCCCATAAGGGCTGTTTAGCTTTTACACCAACCCGCACACAACCAACCGTTGTTGCTAGGTGACCCGCGTCTGCTGCTTATTGTCAAGCAATGCTTGAGTGGCCAGAACAGATAACTGTCAGTCAACAATATTCTTATGGAAAGTCCTCCTTTTTTCTGAAACTTCACAAAGTGAGTGTATTATCATTTGTTTTAACCTAGCATGCATGTAAACCACAGAGGCAACCTGGGTTTGAAACTATGACCTTTTTGGGAACAGTACTCGCCACAATGCTACCGCCTGTACACCGTTTGTGATTATTTAGTTTATTTTATGAGACGCTGAGCCCATAAACCTGTGCTTTATAGTACAATAGCATCACTTTCCTTTTTTTTATGTGTGCTTCACAAGTCAAGGTCAATAGCTTGCGTCAGCAGCTACGTAACATCTAAACTACATTTTACGTGGATAATGGACTGAGTGAATAAAGGCATTAACTTTCACTGACAACACTACATTTCTTTGAAGGAACAGTATCTTAATTTCATAATCAAAATCAGAGTACGGCACATTCCTTTCTCTATACAATGCATAGGCCTATTGTCTATAAATAATACTATGGAGATATGCAGACTTATGGCACAAGGAAGCCATTGTTCTCTGACCCATTACTTCATTATTTAAACATTTGTTTAATTAGCTTTTTTCCCCAGTCCCTAAAAATGCACCCTTTTTTTTGGCAGGGACATTCATGTAACATTACATCATTTTACATCAGTTAACTTAATTTTATTTTGAAACCGTTGGTTTAATGAATGCCTTGTTAGTTAATACTGTAATGTGCATTGGTACAGGATGTCAGCATGTTAAATAATGATTTGACCTGTGTTTAGAAACAATATAGCATTGGACTGTGACAGAAATGCCTCAATCCTTTTTGAGAAACTTCCCAGAACTCTGTTGTTCCCCTGGGGACGTGTTGCTACGTCTGCCTAGCAACACAATACAAGCTCTGGTGTCCACCAGGGGCCAACTCCTTATGTCTGTATGGTCTGATGGCTGGACCACTGTGGATTATATAACTGAACTCTGAGTTAATGAGCCTGGTAGGGCAAAGCAACCTACACTCAGCTGAACTGGTTGAGTCATCCAGTGGATGACGTGGCCATGGCGCTATCTAGTGAGAAGTATAGAGCAAGGCTGATTAGCTTGCATTGCATTTCTTCAATGGTCAAGTCTTTTTATTTTATTTTATACCAGCACGTGCTGTGCGAATTTAGTACTACATTTTGTGTACAGTGAAATCCTATGAAAACATCTGATTTGCACAGTTTAATTTTGTTCGGCAACAATTCAGCAGGAATATGACTGTAGGTGTAGCTTTGGCTGTGGCAGCAAAACAGAAGGCACTGCTTATCAGTCTTCAAATAATCCCTACCACCGTAGGCTACTTCAATATTGAATAGCACATAGGCCTATATAAGCTTGTTCTATGTAGCGGGGTTTCAGAAGATAAAGAACAACAATATGCAGTTTTAAAGTTGTTTTACTATTAAATACAATTTCCGGTACATTTTTGTAAAGCTAGTCCTTGATATGCTCCTTGTCAACCAGTCCACCTTTAAACAGAAAGAGGGTCAAATGTTTTTCTTTATTCTTTTATTTCCCCAACATCCTGCTGGCTTGGCTCTTCTTACACACATTCCATGTCTCTTGTTTTTCTATTCTTCCCTTTCATTGGTTCCATGGCCTGGCCTTCTTTTGTAACTACAGGGTTCATCACATATTTTTTAACAAGACAATCTCCTGTTGTAGTTGCTTTCTAAAGGTTCGAGTGCATCAAGCCGACAACGCCGGCAAAACACCTTGGAAACAGGACATGTTATTTACCACAGCATGCTGGAGACTAATTTCTATTAACCACACTGTATATTTACCGCAGGTCAGTATTTTATGTAATTTTTATGAACAAACTTGACTATTAATGGCACCACAGTTAACCACAGTTAAATAAATGTTACGTAATCAGGTAAAAAAAAAAAAGAGATTGACAGCAACCACTTCCATATACCGGTATGTGCGCTACTAGGCTACGTACAATCTTACTGTTTTCTACATGAAGCCAGCAAGACTAAATGGTTGGACATGTGTGTGGATACCTGGACTAATCATCTCATCTGTTTGCTATATTCGCTGATTGGAATATAGAAAAACTGAGTACGGATAGCCTTTTGTCAACAGAGGGTGGTAAGTAGCCTACTGTAGGCTTTGTAGTTGTTGTTGTAGTGGTAGTAGTAGTCTCACACCGGACTGAGGCCAAGGCGAGTGAGTTGGGAGAGCTGGGAGGTGGAACAGCCGGCAGGTGGGCGCAGTCCCGGAAAGTTTGCCGCTTGTGCGCAAAAATCCAGAACACGCCCGCCCGTCTACTAGATACAATATTCAGTATACAGGTTCAGTGTTTATGTACTCTTTTTATTTATTTATAACTAATTACAATATACAAGTACTAGGTTATAATGTTTACATTTCCTTCATGTGTCATCTCTGCATTGTGTTTGCTTGTTTTATTTAATATGATGAAGCCAGTCTCTCCCCTGGTGAAAATCAGTCTGGGTCTTTATTTCAGTGTTGTTCCACTCTGTGACAACACCCAATGTGCATCCACCAGTGTCAGGTGTGTTTGGTCTTCTTGATGGATTGCAGCCTTTGAGACATTTATCTTCCTTACATTGATGCTGAGGTGTGATCTTCTAGCACTGGGGTTGACTAGTATCCAGTATGCCTCTGTACAGGGTCGTGTGTGTGTGTGTATGTGTCTGGTAGATATATGTGAGATGTATCTTGTAATTGCATGTCATGTCAAATATATAAGCCTAATTAATCAATCAAATTATTTGGATATTAAAAGTTTAATTGCAGATATATACTAGTGATTGTATTCACTTTACCCATTGCAAAATAACTTTTAGAGCACATACATGTTAAGATAGCTTGGCCTAAATGTTACGTACCTGCTTTTTAGTATGCGCGCACGCACACACACACACACACACACACACACACACACACACACACACACACACACACACACCCCAACCTTCACCTGAGACGTTGTACTATTCTTGTATTCTGAAATACCAAAATACATAGATAATATTACACTCCCCAGGGTGTTAACTGTCTTCTCCGAAATCACTTAAATATAATAAGAAGGGTATTGTGTGCAGAAGCCTGTATTCTTATTATTCTTTCTATAATCCATATGCTGTCAGGCATGATACCTGGTTAAAGATTAACCAGAGAAAATACAAAACACAAAGCCAAACTATTTTAATAGTTTTAAAACATTCCGAAAATTCTCCCATTGACCAGCTGCTGTGTATGGGTTAAATAATTAACGAGAGAGGCACATGTGGTTGTGCCAGTTGTTCCACAACCATAGAGCTGATGTTTCTAGCAAGTGCAATGACATTGCAAGTTCAGTTTCGCTTGTATCTCATCTGGTTTGTCAGCCAGTGGTTGCCAATAGTTGACAAAATCATTAGCAGGCAATTGGGCGTTCGCCACTATTGGGGCATTCGCCACTATTGGGGCATTCGCCACTATTGGGGTGTTCGCCACTTACTTTTTACGGAGCCAGGGCTGTATAGAAGTATCGGTTATTTTTTTCAGCGTGCAAAGACAACGGTAAGCGAGCGAAAAGCGAGGAGATATGTTGAATTTAACAAAATGTGTATTAGCTTACATTTAGCTTGCAACAGCTGACTTTACCTTTTAATTGCTGCTACAACCAACTGACACTCACCTGGATGCTGATTGGCCTGGAACATTTCTAGTAGGCTACATATTAAATGGAGTTGTAGTATAGGTTCAAATCAGGCCAGGAATGCAGAGCTCATTACAGTGTGACAGCTTGTCTTGGTCACAAAGATATTTTAGATACCAGTTTGAAGAGCTCCCAGCAACGCACATGCACTCATATATGCGCGCACGCACACGCGCACACACACGCACACACACACGCGCGCGCGCGCACACACACACGCACACATACACATTCTCACTTTCCCTAGTTCTTTGGCATGCACACTCTTTAGCAGAACATCTTGCTCAGACATTAATTCCACATGACGAAAATTTGTTTCCACCTTTTCCCACAACTGAATACTCATGTCAGTGCAAACACTCTTCCACCCTTCCACCTTTTCAAAAAGGGCTTCCTCTGTACATGTGTGTTTGATCAGGGACAATGGGGATAATGTTTTCTTGTCCTGTGGGAGTCCAGAAGTGAAGTCATAGATGCGTGTGTGCAGCCGCGCGCATTCCACATGTCATGCTTGACTTCTTGTTTTCTCACTTTGGACTTGTTTACGATTGTGTGTTGTTCTGCAACTCTTCTTGAATTCAGGTAGACAGGCTTGACGTGTTGTTCTTCAGAATTTTGGGTGTGCTTTTGCTGACACAGGGCTTAAGAAAACCACGGCCTTGTCCTACACTGCAAAGGTGGAGAATTGGGCTGTGAACTGTGTTATTTTGTTTGTTTTTCTGCTTAAGCACAACATTTAGCATGTTGTGCCTTTTTGAAATGTATTTTCTGTTTTTATGGGTTCCTCTCATATAGGGGTACAGGTGCCCCAAGAGGATCTTGGAGGAACAACAGGGGTATATGACAAAGAAGTGGACATGCACTAAGAACAATAATTAAAATTGTACTTATTAATTATCTAATAACTAGGATAAATACATTTACATACATTTAAAGTAATAATTTGGCCTATAGGTATCGTCTGGTTTAGGGATGTCAATTGGAAAGTAATTGAAAGAATGCAAAACAACTGGTTTAAAATGTAACTGGCAGCTGCTATTATGCATTTGGGACTGACCTTAACAAATGCATTATTACATGCATTGTCCTCTCCTTGCATGCTTGGGGTTCATATGTAAGTTTTTTTTCCAATGTGAGCTAAACTAAATGTCTGGTTTGGTGCATGACTTGCCACATCCATTAGCCTACTGATAATAAGATGCTCAACCTCTCTAACACTTGGCACAACTGAACGCAAATTGGTTGGACACTGAAGAGTAATGTCTAGTTTTGAATATTCTTGCATCAGGATATTTCATGATTGGGCTCGTGGTGTATTGTAGGTTTCAATGGTGTAAAGCTCTTGTATCTAAAGTTTTGTAAAGTTTAAAACTTAAATGTGTTGCCAAGAATCTGCAGGGAACCTTTCTCTTTATATATATTTTTTGTTTGAGTTCACAGGAAAGCTGAATAATCCTAACAAAAAGCATTCCACGTCAGCAAAACAAGCTGTGTGGCCATTGGTCTTAAAGTGAAGTCTGGTCGCACTTGCAACATTACCGCTTATTTATCGAAGGTTAACAGTTCTAAGATAAACCTTTGGGTAGATTATTGGTATGTTAACAAACCCCATTGAACACTTAAAGGCTTAGACCACACAGACCAAGGGAAGCGGTCTCAAAAGCTCTGTGTTACTCTATTTCTCAGGACCTCTGCAATTCATTGAGCTCTGTGGTCAGACGTTCAGAAGCCTGTCAGTCTATCATCATCTTTCATCAGTGGGGTTGGCGTACTCCAGCAAAGCTTAATGAGCTTGTTGCTTTGGACTGCCTCATAATGCCATCAGCCACTATGGTTCTCCATGTGCTTGGTTTCTTCTCACTACCATGCCAGTGGTTCAGTGTCGCGGCTGAGAGCTGAAGGTTGCACTGGAACACGTGAAACACTTAAAAACTTCAGGAGGAATTCACCCCTCATCCCTGAGTCATGTGAATACTTCTTGACCTTTTTCTTCCTTTCTCACTGAGGGTCTATTGTCTGGTCTTGTAATTCCAACCTTGTGAGCAAAATGTTGAATGTCGGCCTGAGATTGTTTGTGTAACTGTGACTTTACATTCCTCTGCTTCAGAGGGATCTCTCGGCCCTCCGTTGACCGTGACGTTCGAGGTCCATTGCCAGGCGCAAAGTGGTTATTAACCTTTTGTCAAGTGCACTATCCCTGTGCTGACATGGGCTACATGGCGCTACCCAAATTGCTAGTAAAACGTTCAGTTCTAAGGTCCTCTTTCATTACGCCTCAATTTGAGCTGAAGTATGGGCTGTCGAGTCATATGTACACCTTTCTCCATAGTCCTGTAGGCTAACTGCAGAACTCCTACGTGCCCTAAGAATACTCTCTCCCCCGTCCCCACCTCCCCCTTCAGGGATTACCAAAGAGAGGGTGTTTTGTCTGTCAGGTGGAGATGACAGCCACAGTAGTGAGCAGGGCCAGAGTGCGACTCTTTTTCAGCCCTGGAGTTGCCTTAAATCAGGGGTGGCCAACCCTGGTCCTGGAGAGCCGCAGCCCTGCATGTTGTAGATGTCTCCCTGCTCCAACACACCTGACTCAAATCAATGGGCTTCTGCAGAGACTGATAACGAGCCATTCATTAG
>JAODUK010065252.1:4316-17170 GCA_027564635.1 Typhlichthys eigenmanni
ACCACACCCCCCCCCCCCCCCCCCCACTAAAAGCTGTGAAACCAGAAGCTGCGCGTCTTTCACATGCTACTCAAGACAGAGGCGGTATTGTCAAGAAGAAAAATGCTGTGTGCTGGAGAACAAATCCACTTCCTGACATGACAGTACATTTCATCTGGGAGAAATACAATCCCCTTGCACCGCAGTTATTCCATATGTATGGAACCCTACTCTGACCAAAACAACAGGAGTTTGAGGAAGCACGTCGGTGGGTGTGTGTATAAAAAAAAGACAGCTCTAATAATTGGACCCTGCTTATTTACCGGGGCGCAGTCGTACCACTCCCAGGTGCCGGTCTGAGTGGTGGAAGTGGCTGTGGTCCCACAGATCCAGGGTCAGGGAGCACTCTCCCAACTCCGAGGATGACAATCTGTCAAAAACCATCTGGTGAGACCACTCCGAGTCTGGCTTGGTCTTGGTCGTGGTTTGGACTCTCTCTCTTCCGCCTGGGAGCAGTAGGCACCTAGGACACGCGTGCAGGCACAGTGCACGTGTCATTAAACGCTCACTCATTGTGTCAATGCAATCATTAACGCAGAGCACACCTTAGCAGCTTACGGACAGATACGAGTAGTGCGGAGCACGCACGCACACAATCGCAGTGATGTATATTTACCCTTTTGCGTAGGTGCTCTGACTAGTGTTAGCTTTATTGGGAAGGTGTTTGGCACCCTTGATAAGAACAGTGAGTTGATCATGTGGTCCAGTATTAACCCCTTGGAAGAGAAAAAGACAATGCAATTGTCAAACTTGTCAATAACTGGTTAGTCATCTGTTAGTTTTGAACATAGAATTTACTAGTTCTTCCCTCTATTGTTGTCCGTCTAAAGGTCTGCAAAGCTCCTAACACTGTTTTGAAAAGTTGTGAAAAGTGTTTTTGTGCGTTTCTCCAATGAATCCAGCGACTCACCTGGTGGTTGACAGACTGAGGAAGTCTGGCTGGCTGAGCTTAGTTTGACGCTGACTACCATTTCTCCTCTGTCCTGCTCAACTGCTCCCCCCGCTGGACACTGCAAGATTCATACAGAGAGATTACAGGAAGGTATGGGGAACAACGTTGGCGCACAATTACGAAAGCAATGCACGCAAGATGTTTGCAACAGCGTGGTGCAGTGAGTGCCTGTCTACTAGTCAGTGTAGTTTTAATTTTATTTTACCTTGGGACAGAGCGGGTACCATGTGGCAAGCTGTGAGGTTTTGTCCTCAAACCTCCAGCTCTCCAAGGAGATGAGGACCTCTCCTAGAAAAGCCTTCCTCTTCATTGCCCCTCTGTGCCACACAGAGGCCTGCAGTGTCCTACTAGTCAGCAGGAGGCTCTCTATGTGATACTGTTGTTATCAGACAAAAATAATTCCCCGTTTTACATTTTGATACGAGGCATTATTGAAAGAACGCAATCGTCAAAATGCCACCGTTTACCTGTAAAACCTCATTATAAACAGGCTCAGTCGTGTTTTTCTTGGTAGTAGTCTTGACTTTACTGCTCTTTGTCTTTTCCGGAAGTAAGAAAAACTTGACGTACCTACAATTGGAGATAACACACACATTAGGATTAATGGAGTAAATGATAAACTAGTAAATGTGGTGGTCGTGGAGAGGGTGTCATTATTCAGTACTCACGGGTTGCATTTCTTCCTCTTGATGTCTCCACAGAGGAGGTTTCGACAGGCCTTCACTGTAATCTCAAGAGAGGAAGTGTTGAAGTTGTAGGCCAGAGACAGCTCCAGTTCTCCTGTTACACTCGCACTACCATCATAGTGGCCACAGTCCGTACTGCCACTGCTAATAGTGCCCTAAAGGAACACACAGATCGGCTAACATTAGGCAAGGCAAAGAAAATCTTTTCAGTTCATATTCTCGTATCTTTACACTAGGGGGTGTGTGCATCATACTATTAACCTCTGACCTCTGTATTTTACACGATGTGTTCGTAGAAACTCTATATACCCCGTTTCGTCATGTACCACTAATACGTTCTAGCATCAGTAACATTACATTGTGTGTCGGTGCAACAGTGCTCGCATGAGACATTCCCTAAAAGCTACAGTCCGTCACTTTCCACTTTAGGCCCTTGTTGGCAACACACAGTAAGTGCTTACGATCAACCAGCCACGGAAAACGTGACCTACTTGCAGTAGGTCTACATCATTCTGTCTACACATTTATCGGTTGCAGATATATTTGCTGTAACAGGATGCGGCCTTCTTTTTGCACCTTTCCTCTCCAGTAGATAAGAAGTTCTACGTACTCTGTCTCCTCCGGAGTACTCAGAACCCAGGGAAACTTCCTCCTCCGCGCCGGTGGACGAACACTCTGGGTCGCTATCCTTGCTTTTCTTGAACAGGTTGGGAAGACTTGGGCCTTTAGTGAGCTGGAAAAGAGAAAGGGGATCTCATACAGTACTCAGTATGCAGCCATTTCAATTACCGGCAGAGGCTCATCCAAAGTAGTACAAGTATTAAAGGTACAGTCAGCTAAATGTAGTAAGCTAATACACATTTTGTCATATTATAAAAGAAACATCTGGTACTTCTACACAACCCTGGCTCCGTCAATAGGAACATAAACAAAGTGACGCACACCGCTCTCGACAACAAAGTACTTCCAGAGTGCTCCTTGCTTCACAATGTGTGAGGCAGCGCTGCAGAGAGGGATATTGTTTTGATGTGAGCGCGAAGTTAGCAAGCGTTCTTGAGAGTGACTAGCCTTGCCAATACAGAAAGACGGATTTTGCTAACACTATGACATGCAGGAGATCTCTGGCTAAGTCACATTAGCTTAGCTTCTGCTTAGTGAGTGGAGCTGTAGAAATGGTTCTGTGTGTTCACTTACAGGGAAAGTCCTGTTGATGTTTGTGTCAGAAAGACTCTTGTGGCCATTGTAGTTGTGGCCCAACTCTAACCCCATGCGGGCCACTCCGAGCTGGACGTGGTCTCCTCGCACATCATTCTGAGACTTGGAAACCTCTACATATGGAGGAGAGAGTTCAGAGGCCAGAAAGCAATACAGCAGTGTGCTTCTAAATGGAGTTAGTACAGTACACTGAAGTGTCATTTACACAACAATAAAGGCTATGTTCTCTCTGTTACAGTAAGCAAGGACAGTTCCAACCCATTGTGGTTATTTCATAACACCAGCATGCAGAATACTAGCCTAGCAGCAGCAGAGTGAAGCAAGTCTACAGCAGTTCTCAATGGAACTCTCTAATCTGGTTTTGCAGTGAAGATCAATATATCTCAAGAGATATATACATATTATTATATAACTTTTAGTAAAACATAACTGGTGCCCTATAAGTTTAGTGTATACTATACTTAGAAACTTATCAAAACACTTTTCATCAAGACCACATCATTTAAACATACTTTTCATATGACTGGTGAATGTAACCATTAGGTCCTCCATAGACTTGGTGAATGGTTTAGAGTTTTTTAAATCCTGTAAATAATAAATAAAAAAAACAGCACATTATTGACATTGAAATATCCTCATGGTGAAATTAATAAAATAATGCTGTCTCTGTGCCGTTTTACCTGCAGTCTGTTCAAACAGTGACTGTCCAAAAATGGGGGTGGGGTTGGTGGTACAACAGATATATGGCTGAGAAAAAGAAAATTAATGACTTACTATTGTTACCAAGCCATTTAATAACATTTAAAAATGTATGGAAAACAACATTATACCTTAGAGGATATGACTTTAAAAGTGTTTCCCCAACTGTCTCATGCCTCTCTGTAAAATAACATGCATTATCATTATTACATATTTCGGATACAGCATGTGCTGCGTTTCTACAAATAATTGTAGTTATTGTTATGCAGCATTCTTTTTGACACAACTGGTTAACACCATCTAGCCTACCTGTGGTGGCGGGGAATTTCTTTGCTCTTTCCTCCAAGAACCACTCTCCAGATCTGATCTTGACATCCCTGTGAAACAAAACATTTTTTTTTATCATAACCATTATTCCTATGCATGTTCTGTCACAGTGATGGCATACAGTAATTCGAGGTGACTCACATGAAAGGTTGTGAGTTCGATTCCCGGGTATGTCCATTATAGCCTACAGTAGCATCCATGAGCAAGATAACTAATAGGACTACCTGCTGCACCATAATACTTGTAATGTAACTTGGGTTAGGTTACTTTATTAAGTGCAGTGAAAGAATCTGTAACTCTACTGTAATCCACACAATAGTTTCTAATAAGTATAATATTAGAGCCTTACTCCAGGATATAACTGAGTACAGTATGTTCTCAGACATACAGCATGTCTACAGTTGAAAAGTATGGCCTATAGCACAGCAGTAACAGCAACAATAGAAGAAGAAACAATTACACAAGGTAGTGCATTTCAGGTTTCAACATCCTGCGGTAGGATTTTAACAGCCAGACTAATAGGCTACTGTAGATATTCACTACTGTCTACAGTTTATATTGCAGGTAACATGTTTCAGTTCTCAGTGATGTGGTTACCCTCTCTCACCAAGAGATCAACTGTGCGGTAAGACTTACCTATACGCGTGACAAACGGTACATTTCCAGTTCACAGACGACACGCCCACGCGGCACTTGATGCAGATACGATGGCTGCAGCCTCTGCACACTGCGCCCGAGTTCCAGAACTTTCCGAGGGGCCTCTGGCAGCGGGCACATGCTCTGTCACTGTATTGCCTGGTGTAGCTCTTGGCACCTTTGCGTCTCATCTCCTGTAGTTCACACTTCATTCGCCTGGCAGGAGAGGGAAATTAAAAGGCTCTTAAAGGAATACGGCTCGATTGGTGTTCTGAATGATCCTTGTGGTCAATTCCAGTGTTAAAATATAAGAAGAGATTGCCACAGTGTTCATATTCATGTATTAAAAATCCAGATAAACACGTCAGAATTTTTATAAACCGATTTGCATCTTAATGAGTGAAATAAGTATTCAACCCCGTTGTAAAACATGACTTAATACTTTGTGGCAAAACCCTGGTTGGCAATCACAGAGGTCAGAGAGTTCTTGTAGTCGGCCACCAGGTTTGAACACAGGTTTTTGTCCCACTCCTCTGTGCAGTTCTTCTCCACGTCATTAAGGTTTTCACGGCTGATGTTTGGCAACTCGAACCTTTAGCTCCCTCCACAGATTGTATAAGGAATTAAGGTCTGAAGACGGGCTAGGCCACTCCAGAACCTTAATGTGCTTCTTCTTGAGAAACTCCTTTGTTGCCTTGACCGTGTGTTTTGGGTCATTGTCATGCTGGAATACGTATCCACGACCCACTGTCATTGCCCTGGCTGAAGGAAAGGTTCTCACCCAAGATTTGACAGTACATGGCCCTGTCTATCGGTCTTCTGATACAGTGATGTTGTCCTGTCCCCTTAGCAGAATGACACCCCCAAAGCATTGTGTTTTCACCTCCATGTTTGATGGGGGGATGGTGTTCTGGGGTTATAGACAGCATTCCTCCTCCTCCAAATACGGTGACTTGATTTTATGCAAAATAGCTCGAGTTTGGTCTCATCTGACCACAACAATTTCACCCAGTTCTCCTCTGAATCATTCAGATGTTCATTGGCAAACTTCAGACGGACGATCATTGATAAGATCCTCCCATGAAGTTCTGGGGCGATTCCTTGGACAGCTCATTGGTCTTGGCCATGGTGGGGAGTTTGTAATCTGATTGATTGCTTCTGTGGACAGGTGTCTTTTATACAGGTAATGATCTGAGATTAGGAGCACTCCCTTTAAAAGTGTGCTCCTAATCTCAGCTCATTACCTGAATAAAAGAAACCTGGGCGTCAGAAAGCTTTCTTAGTAAGAGGGGTCGAATACTTTTTTCACTCATAAAGATGCAAATCAATGTATACAATTTTTGACATGCATTTTCCTGGACTTTTTTGTTGTTATTCTGTCTCTCGTGTTCAAATAAACCTATACCATTAAAATTATAGACTGATCAGTTCTTTGATAGTTGGCATACGTACAAAATCAACAGGGGATCAAAATAGTTTTCTTATCTGCTGTTTCTTAGAAATTTTCACAAATCATATACTTAGATTATTACATAGGTCTACTGCAACATTTATTCAATTTGTATGACATTTAATTGAACAGATTACAACATAACCTGAGGTCAAATAAGTGTTTGCAACAAAATATTGCTTTATTTTTTATTAAAAACAACAAAACAAAAGCATACCGTATCCTATCTTCTTCTATGGAACGGATAAGGTTGTCTCTTTGAAGAACCTCCATGATGGTTTCTCTTTCTAGAACCTGAAGCAAGCTCAAATCCATCTTGATGTTCTTGTTCTGTCTCTCTCTCTAGTTAACCGCCCGTTTGTCTTGCTGCGATCTCTCTCCTCATGTATCTCTTCTTCAGTTCACTGGATGCTTAGCCTTAGACGTCTTCCTTAATCTTACATGCCAGAGAGCATTCAATTACAACACAATTAGCCAACCATTTGTTTGGATGATTCCACTCATGCTGCTCTCCAAACCAAACGTATTAAAGATTAAAGAAGCTCAGCTACTTCCTTTCTGTCAATGCTAACTAAGCCTCTGTCCTTTAAATAGCCACCGTAACAAAAACAAAATGTTAGCTGGTCAGCAACTGAAACTCTGTCAATCAGAAAAAAAGTATCTATTGGTCCCAGGATATTAGTTTTGGAAGCTCCAGCTCTTATCGGGTCCTACTCGTGATGTGTTCTTTGCTCTGTAGGCTTTGTATCGTCTCTACTAATTTTGACCTGCAGCCGGCTCCTTTAACAAGGCACTTCCCCAGTTGCCCCGCCTACTGTAGGCCTACACCAATATCTCACAGTCTTTTATTTTCGCTCACAAATCTGAATCACATTTGGCCCAACCACATCCTACACATGAACAAACCCCCTTTACGCAGCCAGATGCTGTCTGCCTCAACACGGCCAGTGACGCTGCTGTGATGACAGCCAAACGCACCAAATGCCAACCCTTACGTTATTAATGGACCATGTGAGTCAATGTCCCGTCCTCCTGTCAAGATACCCTTGTTTGAAGGATGCCATATATTTCTGAATAACGAATGTGAATTTGATAGGAAAATCAATCAAAGCATCACTATCTTATGGTGAATTTGTCTAAAATGTGTATTCACTGAAATGGAGTGGATAACGTGGTATACGTGGATTCTATACTAAGAAGATGTGTTTTCTAAGAGAATAACGTTGGAAGGAAATAATTTGCTTCTTGCTACTAGCGTGAGGGGAACTGCCGTATATTTGGCCTGAGGATGGCCTGTATTAGAAGATATGGGTCTGTGATTGTTACTATCCAGAGCTAGGAGGCCAGAGAAACCAATCACTTACGGCCATAAGGCCCTATGGCTCACATAAAAAAACTGTCCTTTGTTGAGGAAAATGGATATATCTTCTGTTTGGATGTAATGTGACATCATGAGATATTTTCATATACTAGCCTATACTTTGGTGAAATGTCTACCAATATACACACTTTTTATGATGCCAAGTGAATATCTGAATATTAAAAGTTGTTTTTATGATCAAAGTACACATCTCTCAACACGCTACAGTTTTGTTTCCACCATAAGCTATAGCAAATATAAGATTGTATTTCCCCCTGTTGCCCACTCTTATTAATGATATGCACAGACCATGGACCGTTATAGCAAACCAATACTCATATCAAACTATCTTTATTCATATTGGGAAACCACAATGATTCAAAATGTGTAACACATAGTAACACTTATAATATCCGAGAAATGGGGAGCTCATAGCCCACCATAATCGATGTCATGACTGCCCTTATTGGCTTGAGATATATTTCTCACGGGTCTTTGACACATTTCCGCGGAGAACCAGTGTGTTTCCTGGAAGGCAAGGCGTGCTTGCATGCAATAATTCGTTATGCAGTATGTCAACTGTCACTCTATGAGTGAGAGCCATTTAAAGACCACAACCAGCACTTTAGTACTGACACTTGAGGACACCCAGATGAACCTTAAACTACACCAACCATAAACAAAACAGCATATAATTACAATTAAACTTCAATTGAAAAACAAAACACTACACTCTCTCATAGTTGTATGTGTTATTATTCAGAATGACTGACCATACCTTTAATGTCATGGTAATGGTGTAGTGACTACAGCATTAAAGGCATTCTGGAAAAAGCTTAAAAATATACCTCTCCCTTCAATAGCATAAGGTGGTAGAAACATATTATATCAGCATGCACACACTGGGCAGCTAGTGGATGGAGTACATATTTGCTGAATTTGACAAAAAGTGTATTAGCATACAGTCACTGACTATACTTGTATTTAGCAAATTAGAGTAGCATTTCTACTGTCACTCAAACGATTTGTGTGATACCTGAAATCAAGACCACTATAAAGCCTTACGAAAATATAAAACTGCAGCATAGCATTCTTGAAATATTCCTTCTTACCTATAGTAGTGTTGCCCAAAGGACTGCAAGATGTGGCAAACAGAAGGGTAGTGGTGCTTATGTGCAAACTCTTATTTCCTTCCTGCCTTTAAAGAAGGCACAAACATTAAAACTGCAACTAGTCTTGGACATAGTGTGCAGAAATGATTTTCATTCACGTTTATTTCATCTTTATTAAATGGTTATAAACAAATAATAAAAATCACAAGGTCAGTGGATAAAAGTCTTTACAATATACTCTGTGAATTATATTTTATTTATTTTAGGACATTTCTGGTCATGGTCATAATGGAAATGTTTGGAAGAAGTGTACTACTCCACAAGTCTCTGAGGGTTGCTGTTGAGACTGTACAGAGAAGTATACAGTACAATTTACCTGAATGCCTGTTCATTTTAAATACAGACAAATATACAGTAATGTACTGGTATACAGTTATGCACACAATCAATCATGCATACATACAGTACTGTACACAATCACTAATTACCTTGGTTTACAACTAAAAGAAAATACAAAACATAATCAATCAGAAATAAGATAAAAAATGAGCTGAAAACTACTAAGCTACAATTGTTTTGATCGCCTCATCTAGCTCTACCACCATTTAGAAACTTGACGCTTGACTTTGTCATTGCAATTGCCCACCCTGATTGGGTCGCCAGGGTGGCTGTGAAATATATATATATAACATAATCACAGCAAACCTCAGCAAAACGTTTTTAACTGAGAGCAATAGTTGGCCGGAGCCACAGCAAGATGATTGACTATTGATAGTCAGAATACAATTGCCTTTTGAGACCTTTAGCATGAAATATGAATATAATCTAATGCAAAACTTTGGTTTAAATTGACCCATTAAGAAAACATCTACAATAAAAAAACACAATAAACACATTCTCAGATTATATTCTAGATTTAAAGACATGAAGTTGTGTTTAAGATAAATTAAGTCGTGATTTATGATTGTGACTGGATTTTAGCATAATCAAAAACAAACATAAAAGCCCTTTTAAAAATGCCTTGTAAGACACTGACTAGTATCCCTGTCAACAAAGGTGTGCTGGCCAGGCATGGTCAATATGGCTTTTTCTCACAATTGTCCCGTTTTCTCTCCACTAATCCTGAAGCATCTTGACTCTACACGGTCTGTATAAACGTCTTGAGCAGCAGAGTCTCTTCCACAGATACCCTGCCATGGTAGAAGCTCAGTCCGGTGAGGAGCTCTACGTCTCTGACGCGAGCCACGTGGAACTGAACCCAATCCTCCACCCACGTCAAGTCTGTTCCGTTCTGAGGCAGATGAGGATGAGGGGAAGAGAGAGAGACAGAACAAAAGGTATGGGTGAGAAAAAATGTCTAAATGTGTGCTGCATTCCACAGTTTGGTTTCCATTAGTGTGTGTGTGAGAGGGAGTGTGTGTGAGACTGACAGGTTTCCACAGAGTGTCGGAGGTGGCCTATGTACACAGTGGAGTAGAAGACCAAGGGCTCACAGACTGCAGGGTAGATGGGGGTTGTACTGACCATGCACGCCTCTGTGTGGTCGGGCCTGTGGGGCAGAATGAAGGAGTGGGCGTGGAGCCGGCCCTCACAGTTTCCAGGGGCAAAGGTAGAGTTCTCACAGTTTGTCAGGATCACAAAGAAATGTGTAGGCACAGGAGACATATTGCTGAGGATGGAGACAGGTTAAATGTATATACATGTGGTGTATAAAGGTGTACCATATTAAAATTATTATTGTTTTAAAGATTTTGACCTATGAGAGTTCACTCTCTTAGTACAAAGCACATAGTACCCCCCACCCCATAGTAACATGGGGACTGTTGCATCTACTCCACTAGATAGTAGTGCAAATGTCAATAAATACTTTTCATGGGAAAAAAACAACAATAAACGCACACACAAACTAGCTGTGACAATGTGAAATTCCCAGGGAATGAATCAAACTCTCCTCAGTTCACTACAAAGAAAATGCCACCATAAACGTAAAATGTGTGTAGTCCCCTGAAGCGACTACTGCAACTCTGCTCTGCTTAATATGTGGCCAATGTTATGTAAATCCACATTGTTTACTTACACTGAGGTTAATCTAGGTTCATCAAACCTTCCATCGTAGTTTTTGTCAAATATGGGCCCACTCATGACGTTGACTCCATTCAGCTGTACGGAGTACTTGGGAACCAAGGTATTGTGGAAATAGGCCCAAACATCTGTTGGTTGTTTAAAATAATTATTTGAAGAACATGTCTTAGACACAACACATCAAGTTGTTTCTCACACATCATACCAAGTAATATGTACTTCCAACAAGGTCCTGCTAGAGGGCAGTATGTGTACAGTACTTGGTAGGTCGTTCTATAAAAAACATTGAACACTTATTCAGCCTTGGAGCTTAATTCCAGGGTGAACAAGGGCAAACTAAATATACAGAAATACCAGGGGGAGATGACAAACATCATCCCAATCAATGCATCATACACTGTTAAACATAATCAGTTATACAGTATAACCAGTGGCTTGTTTTGTGTGTGTGTGTGTGTGTGTGTGGTGGGGGAGATGTAGAGTACAGACCACATTTTTAGTTTATTGCATCACAGACATTATAAAACAGCTTTGACATACAGTATGACAAGGCTGATTTCTCAATTTCTCCAGAGGCTATTGTAAAACCGGTGAAACTTATCCAGGCATGGTCACCGATATTAAGTAACAATCCCACATTAAGCAATAATGTCTTCCCACCACCGCACATTGCTGCAGTATCATTTTGTGGAAATTACATCAGTTCTTCAAAAAACCATTTGAATACTGGAAATCACAAAAACATATATGCCTGAACCAAGCCAAACCTATGTGTTTTAATACTTCAGAAGACTGTATAAACCAGCAGATTGGAAGGGCCTCACTAATTCACAGATAGGAAATACTGCACCTGTGCAGACTAGAAACGTAATAATGCCTACGTGATTATCTAAGTGAAATAAAATCGTAGTTTTACAAATCATTCACTCCACACTGATCTGAAACGTTGCTCAGTGAACCTGGATTATAACGGGAACAGACCTGAGAACCCGACACACAACATGATATTCATAATGTACTGTACACGGATTTGTACCTTTGAATGCTGGAAACATTGGAGCCATGTTGCTTGTGACAGTTGAGTCTGTCTGTGGTCCATGGGTATTTAGATCTACAGCATGGAGAGGAACATAAGAGACATGGAGTGACTGCGTTTATTTCGCTCTCTGGTGGTCGAGCATTACGATGGAACTACGCAAGTGGTCGTGTCCATGTGTACAGTACGGTCCATATGATCACAGAGAGAGGTCAAACACATCCCTGTAGTGCTGTTCTATAAGAAGAATCTACTGTACAAACAAACTATCAAGTGTATTGTGTTACTGCATTCCACTGAATGTGCATTGGTTGTGTTATATTTGTAAAATATTATTAATACATGTGTGTGTAGTATACATGCATACATATATATATTTTATATAGCGTTCCTAGTGCTGGACGATATGGCGAAAATTTATATCACGATATACTTAATAATTTCGGTCGATACGGTATAATTCCGATATCGATATGAACAATAAAAGCCTCAGAATATTTGCACCCACAACAGAGTACTTCTGAAAAAAGCATTTGCCAAGTCTATGAAACCTCCTATGAAACTATAATATTTTAGAAATGAAAAACATACAAATGAATGTTCACCTTTTAGCAAGTGTCAGTCACATTCTGGTGTGCATGTGACTAAGCACTGTGGTCCCATGAATTAGACGTCCCACAGAAGACATTAATTACACTGTAAGATGATTTGGCACCTGAAAACAGCCCATACTGCTTTGCATTGGCTGTAGTGCAAGTCGTAGTTTCTATTCTGTTCACTGTGAATACAGCTGGCAGGGCTACACTGACTTTATTCCCAAGGAGCACACATGCTCCTAAATTAAAACATTTAGGAGAGCAGACAAATAAAATTAAGAGTACAGCCAAAAATATGGGAGCAAAGTCAAAATTCAAACCAAGTATAACCGTTATGCATTTATGCACCTTTAGTATTTTTTTTCCATTGTATGTTAATCTCTATAGTATTATGTCTAAATGGCTTGGTTTTTGACTAAGGAGAGAATATCAGGTTTGACCTATTATAAAATATCTGCTGATGTAGATTTGCTTGTGACATGGTCATATAGGTATATTGCATTTTTTCCACACTTTTTCCCCATTCATGTAAAAATGTCTCTATATTTAATGTGGAGGTATTCAAGGTATACTGTAGAAGGACAACTAGCATAACTAGGCTAGAATATAGAAATTTGAGCAAAACTAATTTTGAATGGAATACATCTTTAAAAGTTAGGCTATA
>JAODUK010065263.1:0-17169 GCA_027564635.1 Typhlichthys eigenmanni
AGAGAGAGAGAGAGAGAGAGAGAGAGAGAGAGAGAGAGAGAGAGAGAGAGAGAGAGAGAGAGAGACGTCTCCAGGCTAAATATACAAGATAGCCTTAATCAGATCTAGGCAGTCTGGAGGCGAGGAGGAGCTAGGAAGAAGAAAAAAAAAGACGACTCACACAAATCAGTAAGCGGCATCCCATGAGTCAGCTATTTTGTCAGCTATACTCTGCAGCGCCACAGTAGCTGCATACATACAGTAGCGGCCCAGAGCTCCTGGGCTGAGGACACACAGCCGACAGCTGTCCATCCTGGAAGACGACGCGCTGCGGTTACGTCGGCAGGCAGGAACAAGAGAGAGCGCAACCACCAGGCTGTGGGAGCCATATGCAAAGGGACAGGCACGCACAGGTGCTGCGACAGAGAGAGACAGTCAGATAGGGAGAGGGTGGAGGAGGGTAGGAGGAGACTGGATCACAGGGGAATTGCGCCTGCGAGGAATTCCAAAGCAGCTGTACGGCAGACGTCCCGACACACAGAAGCGCGTCCCAAGGCGGAGACAGAAGGCACGGGAGCAACTCTGCGCGCGCCGCATGCTCCGTCTAATACTGCAGCACTCAGGAGAACAGCCAGAGATACTGCTCCCCGGGACCCATACGGTGAGTGAGATCCATAGCTGGCCATCCCCCGTGCTGTCAGCAGCCTCCGTTATATGAGCTCATATATTAACAATGCTGCTACAGCGTGATAGCCAGGGCTAGTGCTCTTTGTTGCGGTGTAACTTAGATGAGTAGCTTGCTGGTCACCGGCCGGCTTGTGCATATGGTTTGTTCAGCAGATATGCGTGCCCATGGGCTGGACTGTTGAGAGCAACATGATACCCTGACTGCTTTCCAAGAGGGACCTTTTTAGTCGGGCTAAGCGCTGAAGACGTCGTGTTCCTCTCAAATGCAGGTTTGGCTTTGCCCTAATCCCATGAGTGAGCAGATTTGGAGGGGTTTTATGGGTAAACTGTGCAATTGGACTGCACTCATCACTTTTGCCTATATGCACTTGTGTGCACTGTGTTGACATTGCCTTCATGTTTCGTAGAGTTTGATATGTTTCCTGCCTGGCTCTGCCAAGGATAACTCTGGCAAACAGTGACTACGCTTGTGGGTGGCACAGGGGAATGAAAAGGAAAGACAGGGCAAATACTCCACCCTGCTATTCCACTATAGTCCTGGAACAGCAAGCATGCTCCTGACGGAAGGCCTTTGCCTATAATTGAGGGTTTTTTAATGTAACAAACAGCTTGAGCTACAAGCTAAGGCTACTATTACCCTCTGTGGTATGTGCCTATTCTTTTTATAACAGCCCAAAATGAGGGTTGTTATGCTATTCATAGACATGACAGAAGTCAAGGCTAGTGTTATGCGTTAAAACTGAATAAGGAATACTTCTGAGTGGCCTTTAAGACCAGCGTAGGAATATCTGGTCTCCACCATGCCTCTGTAATTACACAAACGTATATACAAAAGCCTCAGTGAGGGACAGCATTCATATACATATACAGTAGGGGTGCGCAATAATTCCGCCACGTGACAAATATGTAAGGAATGAAAGTCTGTGAGCAGCTGCTCTATTCACTGTCTGATCTAGCACTGCCACCAGATTGTGAAGCATCGTCGAACATCAGCGTTCGTTTTAGGCTTCGTGAAGACATGGCTGCACACGCTCTAAGAATACGCTGACCCAGAAACGCCAGGCGAGACATGAGCAATATGTTTAATTACCCGCCACGCACACCCATTACCCCATATCTGCCTAGGTGTGCCTACACTCCCTGTATGGGATGCCCATTTCCTAATAAGTACAGTACAGTGCAGCGCATATGTTTCCACATGGTCCTCTCATTGCTGTGAATAACAGGTAAATAGCTCTGTCACCCAGGATGGATCCCTATGTAGCTGAGCCACACAGGCTTCACCATGTAGCTCAGGAGGGTGATTCTCAGGAAAGTGTCTTTGAATTGCAAAGCTGTGACCACTTTCTACAGTGGCATCTCTGCCAGACCGGTCCAAATGGAGAGTGCAAACATGGCCATGGCGGTGAGCTAGAGTTTATCAGTTGCACCAGCAGAACTACTGAGGCATAAATGTACTAATTGGATCAGCAGGCCATCAAGGGATATCCTGCATTAGCTCATATATAGGCTAATTGATTTTAATTCATTTTGGCCACTAGAGTATCTTGTTCCGTTTGATATAATACTGACATATAAGACAAGAGATCAGCAGCCATGCCCTTGAAGACTGAGATGACAGGCTTGTATATTGTTTCATCAGCATTCTTGTGACCCCTGGCATTCCAGTCATGCTTGCAATAAAAGCCCAACAAGCACCAGCAGGAAAGCTGAGGAGGAGGTCAGCCTTTCACCACCCCACTGGCTTCTGAAGGGCCCGACCTTGGCTAGGATGTGATGTAGTCTGGTTATTTCGCTCACAGAGGATTTCCTACACTATATTTTCCATCTGTACCATTGTTTTTAAACAAGATTATCATCTATAATAATACATGAGCAATTTTCTCCTTGACACTTCTTCTGGCAGTTGAAGATGGTCTTGTTTTATGGAACGCGGTTGGCAGATAATCGATAAGGTGTCGGGTAGGAAGTGTTTGAGTCAGGAATAAAGCAGTGGCCTTGTTTTCTCAGGATTAACAATACAGTATAACTCCGAACACACTCGCCATGAACATGACACATGGGAGGCATTTTGACAGTTTGGTGTGGAGCATATGTTTGACTCCCGGGTGGTTACTGCAGTGGGCATCAAGCTGTCAGGGGAGGAGTGATGGACTGTTTGGTAAAGAGACCGAAAATATACAGAGGTAGACAGAATCATGCTTTAAAACTCATATAAAAACACACAATAGAACGTATCATACCTCCAGTTACCTCAATCTGTTTCTCTCTCTCTCTCTCTCTCTCTCTCTCTCTCTCTCTCTCTCTCTCTTTGTGTCACTGTTAGCATACATTAGCAAACAAACCGGTTGTTATTTTTCACACACACGCTGTTGAATGCTGCTATCAGCCAAAGAGCCTTGTGCAAACACTAACAATCACAGCAACACTCCAATTCACAAGGAGCCTTGGAGAGCAGTGTTGCCGGCCAACACACTTGCACATGTTCTGCATCCTTCTGTGGTGTTTGTCATGTCTTTAAATAGCACTAGAGCACTTGTTGACTGACTGGTTTATTTGTGTAGTAACAGCATCCTTGTTAGTGAGAATGATTTTGCAAATATTTTCTTTCATGCATCTGACTGTTAAGGGACAGTCCAATAATACTTAGTGTATATTCGTACCAAAAAAAAGCCAAGAGCCGAAATAGCCATTCTTATTGGATAGCAGACTTATTAAAGACTGGTCAGTTAATTCAAAATATAGTACCCCAGAATGAAGTGTGTTTCTGTTGTGCTTTCTGGAGCCATGCAGCCATAGCAGAATGAATCGGTTGATAAGGCGTGGGGAACCAGCTGCAGCAAGAATGTCGATGTTTTCTCAGTCAGGTTTTTCTTTTCTTTTTTCTCTGGACTTGACCGCCCAGGCACTGTTGTGCTGCAGTGCAGTGTGTAAGACGGTCACTGCTAACATACCGCTCACAAGTAAATATGTCTATAAATGGACAGGCTCTCTGTTCTCCTGCTTGCCCCCCCCCCCCCCCCGCCTCCCCCGCTCCCCCTCCCCACACCATGGACTACCTTCCATGTGGTGTGTTATTCCGTTTATACATGGTTGCCATGTTGATTTCAAGCGGTCAAACTGATTTTCTCCTAATACGACTTGGGCTCGTCTTACACTGACCTTGAGGCCAACGCGATAACATTTTCTACGGAATGTGGAAAAGAATATGTCCTCCTCCAGTCGTACATACATTTCAGCTCATTACCATAAATGATCATAATCGTATTAGTATTCTGGGCCATTCTTCTATATATCAAAGTCTAATAAACTTGCCATTCCCATCACCTCTTCAAATCTCTCACTTCATTCTCTCCCTAAACCCTTCATTTTCTCTCCTCTTCTTCATAAGCTCTTCATCTCCCTCTAGCTGCCCTTGTGTGTGTGAGTAGCATAGCCGCCTCCTAAACTGGCTGCCCTGCTGCTGATCCTGGTAAAGTCTCCTTTTCTTCTCGTCTCGCAAACTGAGGTCCAGCTGTTCCACATTAGCGCACCAGAGTAGGGAGGCCAAAGAGGGCTTGTCTGGAAAAGTGAATGGTAGCAGAACAGCGTCAATGTCAGTCCTGGCCACATCTTCTCCTCTAGGTCCCCCGACTCCCTCCAGATACGAAGAGATTTATGAGAATGTTTACTTCTTAACTTTCAAGAGGTTTCTATTGTTTTTTGTAGGGCATATGTCAGGAATGTGATTTATACTTTTATAAGGGGTAACAGGAGTTTTATAGCATCAGTAGCAGTCTGTGAAGACTGCTATTGATCAAAAAAAGTATCATACTATGCTTTGCACATGGTTTCAAATCAGGGTTGACAGTACGATTGAGAAATCTATCTTTTTTTTCTTTTCTTTCAGGAAAACAGACTGATCTGATCTTTCCACAACCACACACATTACCAGAAGAACTTGGACTCCCATTTCCTGATCAATGAGACATGCGCTTAAGTTATTTCTGGAATTGCACATGACATTCTTACTGAGAATGTAACTTGAGTGCCCTGTCAATGACACCCTGTGTGATTGGTTGCATTCAAAAGTAGAAAACATTATTTACAGTCTGTCTTGCATACCTGAGAATCGTTTCACAGTTACAGCCATGCCGGCTAAAGCGCCCATCTATCTGAAACCCACCAACAGCAAGAAGGGAAAAAAATGTCGCCTGAGAGATATATTGTCCCCAGACATGATCAGTCCACCGCTGGGGGACTTTCGCCACACCATCCACATCGGACCAGGTGGCGAGAGGGATGCCTTTGGAGACATGTCCTTCCTCCAGGGCAAATATGAGCTCCTGCCAGGGAAGGGAGATGTGGTTCATCCTCAATTTGACCATCAAAGTGAGTTCCTGAGGGCCAACAGCACGTCCAATGCCTCCTTTGCAGAAACCCCATCTCCAGTTCTCAAGAATGCCATCTCCCTCCCAACCATTGGTGGTTGTCAGGCCCTCACTCTGCCCCTGATATCCTCCACTGCGTTTCCTCTGCCACCTGAGCCCCTGAGTGACATAGTGGGGCCTACATCACCCATGAAACCCAACAGAGCAGAAGAGTTAGAGATGATGCAGGTGGATGCTTTGTTGCGCTCCATGGATCTCCTAGGAAGCGAGATGCCTTCTTCAAAAGAGATCCAATCAAAACCTGATGTACTTCTCGACCTTCTCGAGAAACCAGAGAAGCCACACTCAAATCTAGTCTCCAAAACTGACAAAGTAAACAAAGGTGAGCCATCATCCTGTTACATTAATGGCCATGGAAACAGCATCTACAAAGCTAACGGAAGTCTAAACAGCGACACAAGTAGCGACAGTTACGGCAGCTTCAGCGGTAAAGGGAGCTTCAGAAGTAGCTGCCATGGAATCTACAGTGGAAATGGCAACTGCAATGGTTTTGGACGTTTTAATGGAGAAATGACCCTTCGATATGAGAAGGAGCATGCTGATTACAATGGAGATTGGGTGGACAGAGACAGCGGGGTTGAAGAGGGGCGTATCTGTGATTTTGAGTTTGAGTTTTCCAAAGAGAAGAGCACGTCACGAGATTCTCTCGCCCAGATCACTGGCTCGCTCCTCTCTCTTGAACTGGATCTGGGCCCATCCATCATGGATGATGTGCTCAATATTATGGACAAACCCACAGTCAACAGTAGGCCTTGAGCAGTGCTAAGGCCACAGAGCAGAAAGGGCACTAATGAACAATTGTCCAAGAGACTTACAAAGCAATCAAAATGGTGTCTGGATATATCATTATGATGGAAATGAGCTTACGTAGACAAGCTGCATATGTTTTTATTGTCAAAACAAATAACTATCCTAGCTTCTATGGAGTGTCAGTTTTGTCATTTTCTTGTCATGCTACCCGCATGTTGCATGCATGTGCTATTAAATTACAATTTAAATACAGCCAGTGTGCCTTTAATTTAGTACTGAGAAAATGGAAACAAAAAAGAAATAATAATTTGTCCCACTTTCTGACTGAAGCATATCCTAAATGAATTAATTTTGCTTTTTTGAAGATGATGCAATTTGTGTGACTTTTTTGTTTTTGTTTTGCCACGTCACGCAACTATTTTGAAGAACACAATACTATGCATATTTGTGTTTTATTATTGTAACACAAATAAATAAGTTTGTTACATTTCGCCTAATTTCTTGCAAGGCTAGCTAATGTTTATCCAATGTTCATTTGGCACAATGGAGACGCAAACAATCAAGGGTGAAAGACAGAAAAGTAGAGTTGTGAAAAAACAGACTGCCAGAGAGAAGGCAAGGAAGAAGAGAATAATGGCCTTATATCCTTGCCTCTGGGATTCCTTGCATTCTGATGGCTGCCCTGCAGTGGGGGCGCTGCTTTGTGAGCAGGCCTTCATCTGCACGTGTGCACAGCACAAGCAGAGGAGGGCTCTTGAAAATTCCCTGCATTCCGGCCACAGAGCACAAGTATCTAGGGCCAGACGTAAATCAGCTGTTTAGGGCAAAGTAGCAGGAGATCTCTTAGAACCATAGAATCTATCACCTGGAATGGTCCCAGAGATGGGGATGTAAAATGTTCAAATACTACATTAGCCGTTTGTCCACTGCCTGACTGTGAAGATGATGGGGCTGTTTTGAATGTATAACAGATATGTTGACCCAACAGTGTTGAAACCACAAGCTGAGATGTAGAGACAATGATTGCTTGCAGCCTTTACCACCCCTTCGTGTCCTCCCCAACCCTATCTTTCATCTTGAATACCATACACAGGAAATGCTTCCTAACCAAAGATCTCTCCCACCTACTTCTGAGAGATGAGCTCTCTTGGCTCCTATGACATAAAACCTCCAAACCACATTTTGTTTTAGCTGATTTAACAAGTTAACTGTAATTATTTGTCGGGCTTGATTCCACATCTGTCGTGGAGCAGGCAAATGTGACCTCTGCCTGTAATTTGAGGCTTCAGAATGTTCTAAACAACCACATCCAACCCGGTTAAGGACTTAAGTGCCATATAACCAGATGTTAAAGGAGATACAAACATTTCCCAACAATTGGAAAGAATTGTCAAGGCAGATGCCCTACTGTACGTGTTAGAAAATGCCAGGATTGGTGCACAATATGCATATTGGAAGAAAGCATATGGACATCTATATTGTCAAGGTAATTACTATGGATTTACCTGCAATGACACATTATTTGTTTGACAGGCAAGCTCCCTCCTCTTTACAGAAAATGCTGTGACCACAGCACTGTTTGAAGTGTTTTGTAACATATTCAAGATATTAAAGTGTGGAGATGCCAATGTTTTCTGGCTCAAAATACCATAATGTTTCACGTTGTTTTCAATACTCTACATGTGTTCACTCAGACTGATACTTTGTGTTCTCATTTTCTGAGTTCAGTCTGTTTGTTTGTTTGTTTGAGGGGAAGTGTTGACTTGTGTGTCAAACAGTTGTGGAGGTGTGTGGTAGGTGTGTGGTGTTATGGTTACATTATTATAACTTTTATTCAATAAATCAAGATAACAAATCTGTGGATTTCCATTTGAATGACATTACATAACAACAGTGAGTTGGTAAACTGGCAGACATATTTCCTCACCTCAGGACAGAACAGAACATCATTGGAAGGCAAAACGATCCACCCCCCCCATCCCCCATCTTTTGTGTGTGTTATTTCCTTAAAGAAAAGTTTCAAAATCTGGTTGAACTAAAAACAAAAAAACAAAAATAAATTGTCCTCACTTTTGTCTCACACACACAGGGACAACCTTCGTGAAAAAATGGGAGTAGTGTCACCCCACAGACCAGTGTCTCTTAGAAAGGGTGGTGGCATGGGTGTTGCCTGCTTATGGAGCCTTGTCATTTCCCAGCTAGTTGCATTTCATTACCAATTTCCATCTATTTGACTTGATGTCTTGGTGAAGCGGTGACAAATATACATGGGAAAACTGACATTATGTAAAGCTGTTTGCATGTTCTGGATTCTACCATATACTGCATGGTAAAATGTTATTCTTGGCATTACCTTGCCTGATTATATTTTATATAATATAGGACAGGAATCAGTTATCACAAGCTTGCTCAATGTTGACTTGTACTAAACATTTAACATTAATTACAATACAGAAAAATCATTAAGGACCATGTTGTAAAAAGTTCCTCCAACAGCTAAACATTGCTGAGGGGAGCCAGCTACAGTTTCCTAAGCTAAGGTGAAGCTGTCACTTTACAGATAAATGAGCTTTGGCCCATAGGACACTTATGCCAAAGAAAGCACAAACCAGATCCAGAAAAGCTTTCCAGCCGTGCTCCAAAAGAGAGGCTGAATAATGCACACACTGTTTCATACAGAGGTGTTAGTGAGGGAGGCCCTCGTGAGCTTGGTCAGGCGGATGACATTTAAGGGCCTGAGAAGGTTTGGATATTTTAGTTTAATATAATTTCTTTATTTTTAATTTATGTTTTGATTTGGTGTCTATAGTGAGTTTGCATTATTTATTTAGATGTTTCTTTGTCTTGTGTTTTTGTTAACAAAGGCTGCTTTCTCTACCTATGACGAGGAGGGTTTTTGGACTTGGCACTGTGTGGTGAACACTGGAGGAGTAGCGGATCCTTCTAAACTGTTTTTATATACTATGCTGATCTAATAATATTTTAAATACTCGTGAGTATGATTTTAACCTTGGGTCAGTAACTATGCTGTACCAGTTTTACTGTTGTCCAGCCCTCTGTTAGAGAGATCTCTCTTGGTTGTCAAGCTTTGTATTGAGTCTTATCAAAGGGTAAGGACAGTAATTGTGGATGTGCTTTATGATGGGTTTGATGTAATTGTTTTCTTTGAGTTCATGTATTTTCTTATTTTGGTTCTATTTACTTATCTGACTGCATTTACATTATGTCCATCTATGGTGAATAAACCCCTTGTTATTTGCAAATCTTGGTTTTCATGGTCATTTGGTTTTCCTCCACCCAAGCCCTGGTTTAAAGTACCTGTGTGATCTTAATTGATAAAAGGGGCTCCCGCCTCTAATTGGGAGTGGCGTAGTTGAATTCTACAATTTTACTTAACAGAGCAACCTGGTTACCACTACAGACAGGCAGAGTTTAATAAGATGTTTTCCTGCGCCCTGGTCCTAGATGGCAGGATAAAGCTCCTCTTGTCTTCCACGCACTCTCCCACTTCATAACATACAGCCCAAACACTGCTAGTAGCCTATCCGTCCCACTTGCGTCTCAATGATTGAGACACAAGTGGGAATTGTCTCAGAAATAACATTATTTGCAATTATACAGTATACTTGCAGTATATACAAAAATATATAATTAATCATTTAAATGCATAACTCTTTGTGCACCAAAATGTAACGGCATAATTAAGCCATGGAGTAATATTTTGGAATTCTTAGCATGATGCCTTGGATTTACAGCACTGTTGACTGTCTACTGGCCAGCAGTAACCATACTGTAGTGAGTTTAACTTTGTATCCTCTGCACATGAGAGCTGGCGGAGGGAGGGGGGGGTTAAACATAGGAATAATGTCATGGGAAAAAGCAGGATAAAAGCCACACACATCTTAATTGCAGCACGACATACTGTGGAACAAGAAAGCTATGCTAACGTGTGTATTTGGGTGATATGATACAGCATTTAATTAGCGTTATAGTTATTTTTAGATATTCACTTTGAAGATTTTTCCATAGTTATGCAGATGTAAGTATTATTATATTAAGTGAAAGTAATGCTAGTGTTTTGTCCCAGTTCTGCACCCAACAGTTGGTAACCACAGCCTACAGTAACAACACTGTTGACAGTAACCATAACTAACACGCAGAATAGCCGTTGCTTCACACTGTACGTCACTTTGTAAATAGGATCAGTGGGCATTTTGTCTACTCAGCACAACACAAAGGACTATGTTTTGAGCCATAGAGCCACAACGTCTGCACTTGGCATTGCACAGCTTGACATATCTTAACCATCCTTCTAAGGCTGACCGAGGGAAGGAAACCAAAGTGTTTGATCACATGAGCCTTGTCTATATTTTCTCATTCCAACAGGCATTCCCTATATAGGGCAGCAACTACCAATAGTTAACAGGCTAATATATGTGGAGGTATTTATATACATGCTCTCTTACGTATTTCCTCCAAATGAACCGCAAGGAATTCCTATTATGCTATGCAGAGGAAGGGTAAAAGAGCTCTGGAGCTTCTCCGCTTTTACCTCTTTTAGATGTGGGTGACATCACGTACCCTGTTTTAGTATTGCAGCACAGCAACATTTCTGTCACCCTGATAACAGGACTGTACCCAGTAACCTCTCCGTAACAACATGAGCAGCTACCAAATTATCTGGTATTGTTGGTGTTGGAGCCCATAATGTTACTGTAGACTACGTGAAATAAAGAAATGCCTAAATGTCTTTGATGTTTGGTTTGAACTGCGCTGCAAGAATCATGACAGAATGGTTTTGTTGAGCAAACAGTTCTAAAATAGTCTCCGAATATTACACTGTAACGCTCAAATCAGGGGACTATTTCCACGGCAATCACTACCGTCTTGATTATGCCTTTTAAGGTAAGTGTCTCCAGAGGCATCAATGGGTGCCCCAGACTTTGGTAGTTCTCACTGGTTGATCACATCTGCACGACATATCCAGCAGGTTGGTTTCCAGTGACCCCATTAAGAGCACACAGCTGGTGGTCGTTCATTTTACGCTTTGTTTGGGGGAGCTTTTACACGTCACGTTTGCACAGTTGATTTATGTCTGGACGATAAAGGGAATCAGCACTGTGGTAAACCAAAAGCATGCTATTGCAAAACGTTCGTTTCATTTCAAACAAATACATGCACAAATAATCAAATCAGTGTTGATGACATTCTCACCGTGATGTGACCTCTGACCTATCCACAAGAGCCACATTCTGCTCCCACCTGAAACACCAAGGCATGTCTGTGAAAAGCATCTCATTTCCATTGAAAGCCATAGGGAGCAGAGCAATATAGCAGTTTTATACTTGAGCTTCAGTGGATTGTGAATCACAATGAAATCCAAGGGGGCCTGCTACCTTCATACTGTAAGCTAACAATATAGGGAATGTGCTGGACAGAGTCCATTGCATTTACTAGGAAATAACTACTGAGATCTAAAATATAATCGATGGACATTGTCCATTGTCCAAGATTGCATATCTTGGATATAATGTCTACACATCATCTCTTATCAAGTGTGTTGTGTTTTCCATCATACTGGTTGACAATGTATTTTCTGTATTGATCAACTGTGCACTGAAACTGACTTTAGCTCAAATAAATGATTTAATATAGTGAATCATTTACGACAGTGCAACAGTTACAACTTTTGGTCTCATACAAGTTACAACAATATTAACTTGAACACAAGTTACCCAAAGTCCTTATAAGCAAGTCATTCAGCAGCCATTTTGTTCATTTTTTGTTCATTCCTTTATTTCAGGCTTACAAGATCAGGCCCTATATAAATGAATGGGGAGAGAGCCATAACTGCACGTTCAATGTTCATCGGGACATACAAACTGCAATCAAATTTGACAAAAAACTGCATAAAAAGCTTGGTGACAAAATAAAAAAAAATGTCACCCCATGGTATACTTCTACATACATGCACAACTGTGCGCTTGTGTCAGTGCACCACACGATTGGCTTTTTGGGTAGAGGGGGGCATCAAAGTATAATTCCATTCAGGATTCTTTAAGTGATTTGAAGTGGTCTCATAGCAACCATTTCAATAGGTCAGAGGTCACGGCTGTCATGAGGGAAGATGCCAGCAGCAAAATTTCCCAGATGCACACATATGTCTGTTAGTAATTTCAGGAACATGGCTAAACTAATGATAGATCACTAAAGTCAAGAGAAAAATCTTATGAAAACGCTCATGGTCTTCATGAAGTCAAGGTATTCACAATCTAGCCAGATTTTTGAAATTTCCCACTTGCCTGCTTTCTGAGGGTACGGATAAATGACTTTTTGAAGGGAGACCACACAATTGTGTAGTAATTATTGTAGTGCTATGAGTCTTAAGTAAGTCTTAATTGACCCCTTGGAGGTATATTTTATGTTAGAAGTTACACATGTGAGCAGTTAAAATCAAATCAAACCAAGCTTTATTTATATACTCTAGCACCTTTCGTGCAAGTTTGCAATACTGTACAAGGTGCTTTTAACAGTGCAATAAAACAACACAATTATGAAAAATGTTACTGTACAATGACGGTACAACTGTATAGCGGTGATGTACACCAGGGGTTCCGAAACTTTTTTGTGCCAAGATCCACCTGGAGAGGACATATCTATTTAGAAACCCACCAAACACCAAGGTGACGGTAATGGAATTTTCAAAAACCTATCCATTTTAGCTAATGCTATACCTGTGTGCACCAAATATTTTTGAGCAGAACGCTCCAGAATCTATGGTGTGCATGCGGCTAAATAGGATGTCATCCAATCAGGAACAAGTAGGCTATTTTGCAACAACCTTACGCAAGACTAATGAGTGGAACAACACGATAGTAAAGCACGGAAGCCTTTCATTCATATTCTTCATTCATTCAATGGCTGCTTGCAACATTTATGACCCACTCACTCCCACTCAGTGACCCACCTGTGGTTGCCGACCCACAGTTGGTAAACCGTGGATGTACACAATAATACATAATAGATAAAAATAAAACAAATTAAATTAAGAGAATGCTAAGATAAAAAGGTGTGTTTTAAGATGTATTTTATAGTGTTCACAGATTGTGATTCCCTCAGCTCCTGATGAAGGCTGTTCCAGAGGAGAGGACCATAGACACTATAGGCAGCCTGCCCATAGTTCTTTGTCCTCACCTGGGGAACAACTAAGAGGTCAGTGCCAGAGGACCTGAGGGATCTGGTGGGATCATATATTAAAAGCATGTCTGACAAGTATTCAAGTGCTAGTCCACTGAGAGAAGACCATCAAAAGTAAAATCATAATAAATCTTAAAATCAATTCTAAAACTGACAGGTAACCAATGCAGGGACTTTAGGACAGGTGAGATATGTGCTCTCCTTTCGGTCTTAGTCCGTACACCTGCTGCTGCGTTATGAATAATCTGTATTTTATTTATAGCTTTCTTAGGAAGACCAGAAAAGAGAGCATTGCAGTAATATAGTCTGTCAGTGATAAATGCATATATAAGTCTCTGTGTGTCTGCCTGTGAGAGAAATGGTTGCACTTTAGCAATATTTCTAAGGTAATAAAAGGAAGTTTTAGTAATATTACTAGTGTGGGATTTAAAATTCAACTCAGGATCAATTAGTACGCCAAGGTTTTTTGCTAGTGGCTTATCATTTTGTACCAATGATTTAAAATTGGTGCGCATAATTTCTCTCCGGTCCTTTGCTTCAAATATTAAAACCTCTGTCTTATCTTGATGATGACTAGGACTAAAATTAGGATACTGTTGCCATAGATTTGTTGTAGCAGAATCTGTATATTTTATCTCTAGAGCTAAAAGTGTCAATAGTCCGTGTCAGTTTAAGGAAATTTAAGGGATTTTATAAAGATTTGAAAATACTACACAATGACAGTAGTTCAAGAAAAATTTTACGAATGTAATCATAATGCTGCATATACAGTAGCCTCAGCTCATAGAGGCAACCAGCGCCCTCTACTGTAATTAAACATATATTGTTTTCTATTGCCTGCATACATCTATTATTGATGATTACTGTAAGAACTATCCTGGAGGTCGAATGATCACAATCACTTACCTGACCATTTGATTGTTGAGCAAAATATGGTTAGCAAAACATTCCACACTCGTAAATGCACCCTCGGGAAATTAATGGGAAATTGTTGAATCGAAGAGATGGGTTCACAAAGCTCTAGATCATTTAATGTTAAAATATGTTTTTCTTGAAATGGGTCTAACCACCCATACCGCAGAACCTCAATGTTTAAAGCAATCTGAGCCACCTGCTTAAACCTTGTATGGTGTTTGGGAATCGGGTCTGTTGCACCCATTTTCAATGTTTAAGATTAATGTTATGATTTATAATTATTTCAGCGTCAGACTTCTTGACTTAGGTTAATTTTCTGCGAAGAACATATAAAATATTACATTTTAAATGACCAACCTTGTTAAATTGTGCAATCTACAGGTGTATGTACATATTTACAACAAATAGAATAAATATAAATATATTTTATTAGGATGCCAGATGGGTTGGGTGAAGTACAGACGAGCATGCACATGAAATATTCTACAATGTTCAGTCAGTGTTAAAACTGAAACCTCTGGCAACATTTGTTTGACTAATGAGATTATCTGAGATTTCACCTCCCTCCAACAGAAACAGAGGAAAGAGAAAGAATGAAAATTACCCAACTAATGGGATTTGGCTCCAGCCAAAGTACTTTGAATGCAACCTATTCGCCTGGCAGGCTAAAGACCTTCTTGTGTTCCACCTCATCATAAAAAGGGGACTAAATGGTCACTAAGCATGCCCCTTGCATTCCCATCTCTATTTAGGGTGGACTGAGGGGTCTGTGATTTGCATTAGGTGCTCCTGAGAGACAGCCAAACTTCTAATACATAAGGCTATTGCTATTTGACCATATAGCTGTTCTACATGGTAATATAACCTATATGAAACTGTATTAACAAGGTCACTTCTGTATTGTATTTTAGTGAACATATTGGTCAAGCAAACCAAGATAATGATGAATAATAGATATAATAATAGAATAGTTTATATTGTTCTACAGGTAGTTCAATGCTTTGTCACAGGGCCATCCCGTGCAGTGTAAAGTAATGTATATATTTTGTTTTTTAAATTGTCCTTAAAAGTCAGTTTTGTGTTTTAAATGTTGTATATTTGTGGACCAGGTGTTTCCTTTTGAGGTAATTGGAAATGACAATTAGCTTAACAGGAACCAGCTGATAAAGAGGCAGGCTGAGATGAGAGATTTCTGATTTTACCTGCAAACAAGAAACAAGTAGGGAGCGCTACCGGGGGCCATGGTCATTTGAAAGGTATTGCCAAATGTAGTTTCTTTGGTAGATTATTTAGTTGATTCTTTTGTAAAATGTAATTTTCACTATCAGATTTTTGGGGGGTTGTTAGGCCTGTCCTCTAGGCTCTACCTGCCATGCACTGATGCTTATAAATAAACCATGTCTAGATTGCAGAAATGAGTGCGCTTCAGTTTTTGAGCCATCGCTGCGCTACCAACCCCACAGGCTTTTATAAAGAAATGTATGCCATCAATACAACATAACCCCAACAGTGAATTAAGTGTGAGTAAATAGACAAACATGTCTTGCAGTAAGACTTGGGCCCTTAAAGCAGTCACCAAAGCTCAAATAAGGATGATTTGAAGAGACTAGCCTATTGTAAACAAACCTTAAATTAATTTCCATCGTCGACACAGTTGTTTACTCCTACTGGGTGTAGAACTCTGGGTTTTTTTGTTTTTAACTATTGGACAGATCCGAATCATCTGCATTTATTTCTAAACACGCTTGACTTCAATGTCATCTCACTAACCCGCTCTTTCGACAGCCAGCAGGGTGGCTGTGCGAACGCTTATGGGAACAGGCTTTCCACACTATAATCTCAGAGAAAAGATATTGAACTGAGAGCAATAGTCGGGCGGAGCCAGGCTAAGGAAATCCACTCCTGTCTACAGTTAAGACTGCAGCTGCTACTGTTTGAGGAAACCTCACAAGGCCTTTCTAATGTAAAGCTGATCCATGAAAGACATGGCGTTAAATGCAAACATAAAAAAAAATCGCATTTGTGGTATTTCATGGATGCTTTACAAACTAAACAAAAGGTGAACATAATTTAATGTAACAGTAAAAACCGAAAACCATTGCAACACGCACTTAAAACCATAATTTAATTTAATAACCCTACTGGAGCCTACTTTAGATTTATAAATGGAAAATTCCAATCCAAATCATTTTAACAATAATTTAAAACAAATGTTATGTAAAATGTTAATAAAACACACAATCTAGATTAAAATATCAAACCACATTAGCCTTTTTTATAAATGAAAATATTACTTGACCTGATAAAGTTATGGATTATTAGATGTGTATGCATGCGTTGGTTGCACTCCCATCCTCTTGTGGACAAGGCAACTTTTAAAGGAAAAGTTATTCTAAAATAATACACGTTTTGTCAAATTCACTAAATATCATCTCGCTGTTTGCTATCCAACTGTTCTGTCCGTGCTGAAAAACTGATGTGGTACTTCTACTGCCCTGGTTCTGTATTATAAACACGAACAAAGTGGTAAGCACTGCTCAGAACAATACCCTAGCCTTCACAATGTGTTTCCAATGTGGGGGACGGAGCTTCTGGAGTACCTTATGGCACTGAATGTACCGGTAGTGTTGTTTTTATTCAAGTTCAAAAATATAACTATCACTAATAAATGCAAGAAAACATACTATACCCTTCAGCATTATGCCAAATGCTGTGTGTATGTGTGTGCATGCGAGTGTGCACGCATGTTTACGTGTGTGTGGCACACTTACTCAACTCTAATCAAAACCGATGTGCTGACAATCCAAATGTCTTGTTTGATTTGAATCTCAGTTTAGGCTCTGACTGCCACGTAACACAATCAGTTGTACTGTATCAAGGTTGAAGGGTAAATAATGTGCAAACTATTAAATACAGTATATCTATATTTAGCCTACAGCACTAAATGATAAGCGAAACAAATATATTATATTAAGTGTAATAATCAACCAATCAAACATTTGCATGTAAACTGAGCCATTAAGCACTAAAATAATCAAATTCTAAACATATTTTCTAAATGACATAAGGCACATGAGAAGGGTTTAGTTACTCACAGAGGGGAGTGGCCACAATGTTATCGCCATAAAACTGGACTTGTGTCATTGTTGACAAACACGTTGCTCAGTTTTGTCAAAATGCTTAGTCGTGTTGTCAATATAAAACTATATTC
>JAODUK010065274.1:0-17167 GCA_027564635.1 Typhlichthys eigenmanni
ACCTTGTGTTTCAGGCCTGTTTCCCTGTCACTCCCTGCCCTGTGTTTACCTTGTGTTTCAGGCCTGTTTCCTTGTCAATCCCTGCTGTGTTTACCTTGTGTTTCAGGCCTGTTTCCCTGTCACTCCCTGCCCTGTGTTTACCTTGTGTTTCAGGCGTTTCCCTGTGTTCCATGCCCTGTGTTTACCTTGTGTTTCAGGCGTTTCCCTGTGTTCCATGCCCTGTGTTTACCTTGTGTTTCAGGCCCGTTTCCCTGTCAATCCCTGCTGTGTTTACCTTGTGTTTCAGGCCTGTTTCCCTGTCACTCCCTGCCCTGTGTTTACCTTGTGTTTCAGGCGTTTCCCTGTGTTCCATGCCCTGTGTTTACCTTGTGTTTCAGGCGTTTCCCTGTGTTCCATGCCCTGTGTTTACCTTGTGTTTCAGGCCCGTTTCCCTGTCAATCCCTGCTGTGTTTACCTTGTGTTTCAGGCCTGTTTCCCTGTCACTCCCTGCCCTGTGTTTACCTTGTTTCAGGCCTGTTTCCCCTGCCCTGTGTTTACATTGTGTTTCAGGCCTGTTTCCCTGTCACTCCCTGCCCTGTGTTTACATTGTGTTTCAGGCCTGTTTCCCTGTCACTCCCTGCCCTGTGTTTACCTTGTGTTTCAGGCCTGTTTCCCTGTCACTCCCTGCCCTGTGTTTTTAGTCTCATTAGTTCCTCCTGTGTCTGAGTAATCATGTCTCATGTGTTGCACCTGTCCTTTGTTAGTTATATAATGGTCCGTCTTGTCTGCTTGTACATTAGCACAAGTGTTTTCACAGTCTCTCGGCGGCCTTTGACGGAATAAGTGCCTTTCCCTATGAACCTTCTTGTGATTCCCATTAAACGTGTTAATCTCTAAGTGCTGCCTGCCAAAGCATTACACCAGGGCCCCAGCTCACAAAGGGGCTCATAGTGGCATGTATTAACTATATAAGGCTTCTTATTATTGTCCTTGACCGTTAAGCAATTTAACATTATAAATAGGACAGTATAATTTACCCTTCGCTAAGCAGTAGGCTATGATCCAATGCTATGTTAGCAACAGGTACGGGAATAATGCTGATATGGTTATGAAACCTAGTCTGATAGAGGTGTATTCAAACGTGCAATCAACGGAGCACGTTTGGGAACACTTGCAAAAGGTCTTAAGGATTTTCTCTGCAAACATACGTGGATTCTGGAAGGAGGCTGACAGTTTAAAGCGCTCGCCATGATTGTTAGGCTATATTCTGTCACCATCGGATGATCAAATAACAGCCTGTTAATCTGCGCTATACGTGCAGAACCCCGCAGGATAACGAACCTTTCTCTGTCATGCACATATGGCTCTATGCTACAGTTCCCTCCGCTGAAATATAGACTGGCTTTACAAAATATATTTTAGAATAATTCCGCACCGCAAGTAATATGTACACATTTACTTGAAGGCTATTTACCAATGTTCTCCACAAAAGTGCAAAAACTACGTAAATCTCACTCTCAAGGATGCTCTGGCAACGCACACCAGAGCCCATTGGGTTTTAGCGCATCTTAACATCTGTTCTCTGCATGGGAAATCGGGGTTCGCATCCCGCATGGGTCGCACTCCGTTACACTGACAATGAGCCTATAGTCTTGGACCTAGTCTCTGGGATTTAGTCTGTTTTTAACAAACTGGTTAAATATTTAAAACAAAGTAATGTGTTGCATCTGTACTTTGAATAATCGAGGCATTGTGCGAAAGCTTTTCTCAAAACGTTTGTATTATTAACATATTTACATGTTTTAATATCACCTTATAGTCAAACTGACATTGATCACTCCAATTTACAGCAGTAAGCAGTTGCCCAGCCAATCAGCAGTCATGTGTGGGAGGGGCATGCATGCAAGCCTAATCACTGGCTGTTGCCCGTTTCACCCAAAAGGTTAATTCCCTGTGTCCTGTTACCTAGTGCAAATAGTCCTTGACCACAGAAATTACAGATTCTTATATAATAAGCATGTCATTATTACCCAGTTTACCATATAAGTGCTTTAGCGGTACATTATTTTAAATAAATAAAAAGTCTAAATAATATCAACAGGCAGCAGATGGCAGAAAGAGTTTTGGCAGTTCACGTTAACGACAGCATGTTGAAAAGGCTGTGGTGTGTGTGTGTGTGTGTGAGAATGGCCAGAAGAGAGGGGGGCGGGGCCTAGATGCTGACGTGGACGTCCTGCAGCCGGCTGAAACGGCGTTCGCTGAGCCGCGACAGGGCCGTGAAGAGGTCCGTGCTGTCGGCCTCGTCGTCGGTGTGGTGCTGGCGCCCATGAAGCACCCAGTCTACATGCACCAGCACGGGCCTGCTGCTCAGGAACGCCCCTCCATCGACGGGCCACCTCAACCCCAAGTGGTGCCGGTGGACCTGCAAAGCACGTCGCCGTAGAAACCTGTGACGCTACGCCACGTTTACACACCATATATGTCTATGCTCTTATTATTTGGTAAATGGTAAATTGACTTTTTTCCAAAGCGCTTTACATTATTTGCCTCACGTTCACCCATTCACACACACATTCATACACCGATGGCGATGGAAGCCATGCAAGCAGACTCCTGGCCACCGGAAGCAGCTACTGTAGGGTTAAGGTGTCTTGCTCAAGGACACCTTCAACACGTAAGTGAGGAGTTAGCGGGGTTCGAACCAGTGAGTTCTCATCCATCGCCCCGCTCTCAACTGCGCCACTTGCCATGGCAAGTACATATATATCGATATGTACAAAATATTATTAGAAAATAGTATTCATGGTCTGTCAGTAGGACTACAAGCCTTTAACACTACGCCATGTTTACACAGCATACGGTTATACTCTTATTATACTCATTAGTATGCATGTAAAAAATATTATTAAATGTAAACGATGACTACATTTTAGAAATTATTATTCACGGCCTGTCATTTGGACACTTTTAAATGTTTTTCTTTTTTCGGTTGAACTTTGGAGAGTGCTGCACTCAACCTACTACAAGGTGGAGTTAGCGATCTAGTATAATCTAGTCGACAAATTATCTCAGGGCTAGAAACCAGAGTAGGCAGAGCATCTGAGCGAGCACTGAAGGAAGGGCACAGTGTTTATGTTGTGATGTTGAGTTCCAGTTATCACTGACTCCACCTTTAAGTGTCTCCTACTGTACATCAGGTCCTGGAGGCCCACTGAGGTCCGCCTGCTCTGCATGTTGTAGATGTCTCCCTGCTCCAACACACCTGACTCAAATGAATGGGTCAGTATCAGGCTCCTAACGACTCATTCATTAAAGTCAGGTGCGTTGGAGCAGACACACACACACCTGACTCACCAATGAATGGGTCGGTATCAGGCTCCTAACGACCCGTTCATTAGGGCAGCGGTACTCCAGGACCAGGGATGGGACACACAGCGACGTGATGGCGGCCTCACCTTGAACAGGGAGCCGTCGTGGCAGTGCCAGACGATGCCCTCCACGTTGCCCTCGGGGCCGTCCTGGAACCAGGCCTGCAGCCGATCCGAGTCCAGCGGCGGAGGGCTCCGGATGGGCACGCCCCCGTGTCGCACCAGGGTGTGGACGGGCCGCTTCTTGTTCCCCATGCCTGGTTGTCACGGAAACATCAGTGATCACGTGAGCTGAAGTCTGAATTTCCATGTCCTATATTGAACAGGCCACCAGAACGGTAATGTCAAACCGACAACATGGCAGCAAGAACAGAAATAATAATAATACTAAATGTTTTTTTAATGAACGCACAGAACAATCATCGTCAGATGATAGCCAATTTGTTTTCAGAGATTGCGTTTCAGCCAATGTGTTCTGCCTCTTGACATATATTAAAGAGGTAGGAAAGATGTTACAAGGTGCAGAAATATTCCCAATATATTGCAGAGGGATATATTTAATATACATCAAGCAAATAAATAATAATAAAAAAATAATAAGTGTGTTAACATTATGACAAAAAACGCTACATGCAAAGGGCTCAGGACTGAATGGGCGTGTTCGTAATGTCCCCCCATACCCCCTCCCCCTTTCAACTCTATGCTATTGCGCAACATTCTTAAGTGGTGCAACTCACTGGTCCAGCGAGCTGCAATGGCCCGTCTTTCAGCAGGTGTGATTGGCTCAGTAAAACATATGAAGAGTCAGAAGCACCTGAAGAAAGTGCCAAATATCCATGTATAATCCAAGTTGTGTCACAATGGTTAGTTCAGAGTATCTTTCAGCTAGTAAAAATATACTAGAGAAGCTGCAGTAGGCAGTGAGACTCAAACGCAAAGAGGCCGTTTATCGTGACACTTTTTCTTTTTATAGTCCAGGAGCGGCATGACGTCCTCACGCTCGAGTTAACTCCCCCCAGAAAATCGCCGGACAGACAGAAAGTAAAATAAATATAGGATATATTTTGCGATTCAAATGGAAGTTGATTTTCATAGTTTGTATGTGTTTATATTAAGCCTCTACATATTGTAATGACATGCTAAGACTAAAATGACTGATTTCCCTTGACTATCCCTTTAAAGTGTGTCTATATAACATTCTGCCACTAGATATGGCACCTACATCTCAGATCAAAACAAATGCTTTGTGGGACACGTGCACACACACACACGCATGCACACACACGAGGAGCTTGATCACAACACACACAGAGAGAGTGTGTGAGGTCAGGACACATTACATATAATATCGTATAGGGTACCTTTACAACATGCAGACATGCTTCAGGTTCAGTCACTATGGTTACCGTAAGGGTTCCCGTTGACATTGGTGCCAATGAGCTCCAGTGTCTGCTCCAGGAGCTCCGAGAGTGGAACCACAGTGATCTCCAGCGCGTCATCACCCTCACGGGGCCTGAGAACCAGGGCCACGCCGGCATCGTGGTCCACCACGGAGGAGTGCCAACAATACTGCTTGTTGTTCTTCTCTACGGGAACCCAACCTAACATACATACATACATACAGCAATGGAGCCTTGTTAGGGCTGGGCAATATACCGGTATATCGGAATTTCTTCAAACCAGATATAAGATTAGACAAAATCGTTTATATCGATATAGTTATATTATGCATTTATTCATAACTTTTTTGATTTATTCACCTCTCCCCTCCATGCCTGCACGCGGCCTGAAGAGTGGAGTCAGGAGAGAGTGATGTAGTGCGTTCAGAGTGTCAAAGGGGGCGGAGACACCAGAGAAAGCTCACGTCAATTAATGTCGCTAAAAAATAAAAATGGCACATTTCCGTGGGATTTCCTGTTCTTTCTCTATGCCTGAAGATTTAGCCCACTTAAAAGAAAACTCCGATATATATCGTGTATCGGTATTCAACCTAAATATATCGGGATATTATTTTAGGTCCGTATCGCCCAGCCCTAAGCCTTGTCACAAAGGTGTCACGGAAGAAGACACACATAGCTCATAACATTCATTTGAGGTGTACTTCATTAAGGTGCCAGTGCACCAGCTTCAATACCATGCTAGGCTGCCCCACTAGTTCCATCTTTAAGAACTTTATCAAGCTTCCATTTCAGTCCGTTATGTGCACATGATAAAAACCTGGAATATGGCCGTGTTGGTCGGGCACGGGTTGCCCGTGGCGATGTTGGACTCTGTGAGCTGGGATCCAAGACTCTGGCACCGACTTGAAGTCTTGCTCCACATCCCACGTGAAACCTGAAGAAGCAAAGATGTGCAGCTGGAGGTAAACTCCCCTCAAAACAAACTACCTTCTCATAGGCCTGTCACAAATAATTACTATATATCGACTTATCGTGCAATATACACCCATGACCTCCATAATTTTTCATACATCAATAATATTGCCTGTTGTATTTTCACACATGTTGCTGACATAATAAAGTTAGCCATGTTGTACTTCTTCTGTGGTCTCGTCTGCTGACAGGTAACGCTCCACACACACACAATAGCGTAGCCTATACGCATTATATTATATATATCAGTGGCATAAAATGCTCTTAAAAAGACATGATCAATTTTTTTACAGCAATAATTTCTCAGACAACCAAAATTGTTATGACAGGCCTAATCAAAATCTAAACCTACCTCTTATCTACGTTAAAATGACATCACTACAACATCTGCAGACAATTTTAAGTGAAATACAATTAGACTGGAGATCTTAACCCACGTTTAACTTAACACATTAAAGCAGCATTTCATATGATCATTTCTTAACCATCTGAGACGATAACCATCTTAAATTGAAGCGGTTTAGAAAATAACTAAACTAATTAAAAAAATACTTGACAGGCGATTGGATGAATTGACGGTGATTGTCCATCACTATCAGTTAACATCACACCTAGCTGCCAGAATGATGCTGATTGGTTAGAACCACCTTGGATGGGACTCAACGATTTCGAGCAAACCAGACTAATTCTCGTGGATCAAGATGTTCCCATGAGGCTAGTTTTAGCATTTCAATATCCACCACAAGGTAAATACAATACCTTCACATGTGTTGTTGGTGTGCTGATACTTTTTAAACTTCTTGTCTGCTTGCTTGTTGGGCTTCCTGTCAAGACGGGCCCAGAGGTATGGTTGCCCTGCCGGAGATATAAACACTGTCATTCAGGGTCTGTATTATTCTGAAGAACACACTGAGAACTCTCCCACAGTACTGTCACTGATAGCAGTCACTGTAATTTCATGAGCTAAGTGGTAGTTGTTATTTTGAAATGCCAAGGGTTAACACCCACCTTTGTACATTGACACATAACAACAGGTACCATCCAATTTTTCTGTGGCCAATGCACAATCGACGTTTGACTCCAGTGCCATAGGATTCACATTCTTAGTGGCAACAACCTGAAATTGCTACAGAAAAAAATACAACAAGAAATGTATAATTAGCCTACATACGTAAGGCTATATGTGATTGTTTTAGACAATCTTATAGTTATTCAACAAAATACATGTCAGAAGCAGTACAGTGGGTCTATCGTGTGGGTGATCAGGTTGAATGAGGTGGTTGTCATCAGTGATGTTGTTATTGGTCAATATACACTCAATGAATAATCCACAGATAAAGATGTGGTCCACACGCCACATCCCCATCTATTGTGCTTTTATGTAACAATACTGGAATACATGTTGCATAACATGTTGTCTATTCTGTACAGCCCCGGAAATTGCATGTCGCAGTTTGACTGCTGCAAAGCAAAACCAACCTGGCATTCGCGTTTTCTGGACTGTTCTTGGATTACCTCGGTCACAAACACACAAGGTAGTTTTTGCTGAACTGAACCGAGTCGTCGCATTTTCTAAATCTGCTATATAGAAATGCAATGTCATGAAGTTAATATCAAACAGTCTAACCAGTTAGTCCATATGTAGATAACAATACGAATCAAGTTTCTCTCTACGCATGCGTCCTTCACTCCGTCTTCTTCGGATTTTTCATCGGATCACGTGTTTGGAAATGTACAGCGCCCCGCTGAGGAGTAACTCAAAACCAGAGATGGTTGCAGGGTTTTGTCAAAATGTGAAATGTGCAGGGTTGGTATGGGTAGGTTACTTTTAAATTGTAATGTTCAGTTACTAGTTACCAGACTAAATGTATTAGTAACGTAATGTTTGGATTATTAATAATAATAATAATAATTTTATTTTATTTATAGGCGCCTTTCAAAGCACACAAGGTCACCTTACAAGACAAAAGTAAATAACAACGTGACAATAATTAAAACAAAAAAAAATAACAGTGCATTAAATCAGTAAGGTTCTAAAATCAAATAAGAAAACAGAAGATTGCTGTGTCCAGATGAGCAGTGATGTGTTGAATATGCCAGTTTAAAGGATTACCTAAATGTAGTAACATATCTCTTATAATCACTTTCTATTACTTTTAGTTTAGATTAGGCCTACTTCGTGCCTAAACTTAATTTTTTTATGACCGCTTATGTTCCTCGCGGGATAAGATTAAAGTTGGACTTAATTTAAATTATTGATTAACGTTAATGAAAGGGACAACAGCTGATTGTTTCATGCATTTTTCTTCTTCAAAAGTCAATTTTAAATTTAATAGTACAAAAAGTAATAATCTTTAAAAATACCTGTGATTTTATTCCACTATTTTAGCTGGTAACTGTAATGGATTACAGTTAAATATTTTACAGTTAATTAGGCTACTTCCCAACCTGCTTTATGATTGAAACATTTTTTGAATCCAGTAGCCTAACAAAAAAATTGAAATTGTACAAACAGCAGCTATCACATACGCATGCATGCACAGTGCACACACACACACACACACAAACATGTACACGCACACACGATATATTGATACAAGCAACACGTGAATACTTTGACAAAATATGTCTCATCACTAATTGTGTTTACTCAGAAAGCGATGTAGCCTACAGTATATAAGATCAGTACTATTACTACTAGGCAACAACAAATGATGAATGCACAAGTTGTATGTTCATTAGGCCTATTTGCCATGCAGAACTACTCCAATGTTTTGTTGTCTGGGTTCACACAGAGGGTGACATCACTTGAATACTTCTTGCTGGAATCCTCTTCATCTTCTCCTGAAACTTGTAGTGTAATTTCGCTTTGTCTCCACATATCTGTTTCTGCGACATCCTTCAGCTGATGTTTCTGTCTCCACGAGCATGTTGGAAGAACTCCTTTTTTTCTATTTTTGGGGGAAAGAAAACATATTAGATGTATTTGGCTACAGAATAATGTGCCAAAAATAATACTATAAAGATAGGCCGGGTTCAGACGTCTTTTTGGAAGCTGTCCGAGTCCGCCGCTTTTTTACATTATAACCATATGGAGCGGACCGTGTTTTTAATAGAATGGAATGGAATTTAAAACACTGCCAGAGGAGCTTATCTCAGCAGCTCTGGGCTTCTTTTTCAGTTGAAAAAAGTTAAACTTCTCAGAAGCTTCTCAGAAACTTCTCAACGCAATGTAAACAACAGGGTGTAAACAACACAATGTAAACAACACAATGTCGACTCACGGTTTGTAGTAGCCCATGGTGCCTGCTGTCAAGAGAAGAAATATAATGCCAATCACGATGAGAGCTATATACCCTGCTGAAAGAATCCAATGAAGAGAGTGAATGAATCATTTGTACACAATAAAGGTCCACCTTTACTAAGACTAATTCACAATCGAGTACTACTGTACTCGATTGTAAACAGAATGTCCCCTCACTCGCGAACAAGACCCCGGGGTACTTTAACTCCTTCACTTGGGGTAAGGACTCATTCCCTACACGGTTTCCTGCTGAGAACCATGGCCTCAGATTTAGCGGTATATGTCGTATACTGTTTATATATAATCAAAACACAATATTGTGGAATAACATATGAATATGATCTTCCTATTAAGATGGTTTGGTGGCCTATGCCCTATTGTCTTTTTTGTGTTTTTTTGTTTTGCAGCTATGTTATATATATTTTAAACAATAAAGCAGCAAACAACTATGTTCTATGTAAAGATATAGCAGAGCGATAGTGTCCTGAGCAGAGAACGACGTCACACTCCCACTGTGTGTGTGTTGTAATCTGAGCTCCTCTGTTTGTTGTTTAGTAGCAGGTGTGTGTGTTTAGTGCACCATCTAGTGGCAGACATGATCAGACATGGTGTGATCAAAACAAAAGCTCCTGTCTGCTACTGACACATTGCTTCTGCCATCTAGTGCCTGTGTCTGCCACAAGATGGGGCACTAGAGCAGCTGCCGCTCTCGCACGCCATCTGGTGGCAGAAAGGACACACAGCCGGGGAAATAATTAGGAGACCACTGCGCATTTAAAAAAATGTAATTGTATAAATATAATGTAGATGTAACAAACAAACAAAACAAACAAAATAATAAAAAAATTCTATAAATATAAATCTAAAAACACATATTAAATGTAATTAAAACATTACAATGTACACATTGTAAAAATCTGAGAAACTGCTGCAATAGTCTCTTAATTTATTCTGCGGCTGTACAGCTCCTGCAAAGGTGCCTACCTCCCAAAGAGACACCAGCGGAGCTCACGGTGGCAGCGCGTCCGGGTGGGGACGTGGTGGACGTGAGCCCCGAGGACACGGACATCTCGGCTGGGCCGCCCGTAGAGTGAGTGGCAGCGGAGCGGGTGAGGGAAGGCCGCGCTGAGGCTCCGGCGGTGGCATGTGAGGGCACGGTAGCCTTGGGACGTCTCAGGGTAGCCCTAGTGGTGGCTCCAGGGATCGCTGCTGTGGTGTTCTCTGTGGGGCGTGGGGCACGTACGCGTCTTAAAGGTGGAATCAGCGATTGTAAGCTAATACACTTGTTTTTTATCTAGTTCAGAGAATGTCTACTCGCTAGCTGCCCGTTCTGTGTGTGCATTGAAAACATAATCTGGTGTTTCTACACAGCCCTGATGCTATGAATGGGAACACAGTAGGCCTAAAGTCTCCTACTGGCATCAGGCATTTTTATTAAATTAAAAGTACATTTGTAGTTACCTGTATTAAAGCAGAATGCAGCAAAAAGGGTATCTGGTGATGCGTACCATTTTGCCACCCCTACTTTGCCTTTGCCACAGGTTTCGACGGCTGTGATTCGTGGGAGGACAGCTACATTTCCATCCATCCACCCGTATCTGTTGAAGTGGTAAAGTAAATGTGTTTCGTTGATGATTTGGGGGAAAATAACATTACATCAAAATGTGTCTCGGACAACCTTCAGATGTTTTTCAAGAGTCAAACAACTTCACAAAGTGACAGAAATATATCTTAGATTAGGGCTCACAACAACATTAAAACACAACCAATTCCGTAAGTAAAATAAAGCTGGTGTGAAACTCTGCATTGAAAAGTAGTGAGTCTATTTGACCTTGTTAAAAACTGATTTGGTTTAAAGTGACCATTTTCACAATAATATTCCCCATTATTTCTCTCTGGGGGCGTTAATGGGTATTTTGAGCATTAACATTATTATACCAAGTATGATTACCTACGATCAATCTGAGGCCACAAACGTATTTCTCCAGCAAACTGTTTTGGGGTAAATGTACTTTTATCTGTCTGGGCGCTGCCTATGTTGGTGACACACCCACCTAAGGGACCTGCAGCGCTCCATTTCTGCTTCCATTGTAATGCATCACAGTGCTCCATCTTTGTTGCTACTCCAGCAACTTTGGCCACACCGCCCTGACTAACCTGCATGTCTCCAGGCCCTGCTGCAGAGCACTCTGCAGCTGGCTCTGTGTTGCCAGCGTACTGTTCAGGAACAGGCACGCATCTCTCGCCACGGTGGCATTCAGGGTGTAATGCCCCTCCTCTGGAACCAGGAAGACCCCCGCGATCTGGCCAGTTTTAGGGTCAGCTGCGGAGTGTCGACAAAGATATAAGGCCCATACGACTAATTGAAAAACAATATAGATTTCTCCAGTTAAGCAATTGTTGGGTAATATTTTATTTACGTGTTTATCCACCTCTCAGTTAAATAGATTGCCTGTATTCTTCATAGACACACATTATATATGCATACATATTTGTGTGTGTTTTTTTATTTTTTATAGACAAGGAGCGCTGCAGGTATCCCTAATATAATATAAACCTAAGTTCACTGAAGGGAACAACGGTCTAGAAAAAGTGGACATATTACAACAACTAAATTAATTTGCATAAAAAAGTCTGGGCACTCAACATTTATTTAAGTTTTAATAAATAAGAGTAATTTGATTGGAAAACACCAAAGCATGTGGCATGAGCCTTCTTCAGGCTCCATAAACAAGCTCAACAAGTTGGTTGTCCACAGCTTTATGCTAATTGTATTTAAAAAAATTATTTGGAAATATCATCAATGAAATAACATATTAACGTGTTTAGCATTAAAATATCAATGTTGTTATATAAGGTTGCAATAGTTAAACTTTACATTATATGGGTATATCTTCTGTTATTTTAAAATAATAAAGCCTATTCTGGTAATAAAGCCTAATGATGGCGTTTATAAGGGTTAGAGCTGTTCTAATGGAGTAACCCAGGTCACGAACCAGATCCAAGCGGTTATTTACAATTTTCCAAAGCGACTTACATGTAGTACATGCAGATGTCAGTAGTTGGACAGGTTGTATACCATCAATTCTATTATGGTTATGTTATGAGATGTTAATGTGTGATAAATAATGTGTGTCTGTGCATCAGGCCTGTGGATGTCTATGGCATAGTGTGTGCATGTAGATGATTAGGGCTGTATGAAAAGCTTAGCACACAGAGAGATATCAGAAACATTTAGAGAACCATTTCAGAGAACATTTTGGGAACATGGCTTGGCGTCTGTTATTTTCTCTACCCATTTTACCATCAATAAACCTGATTGACTTCTTTGGTCAGACATTGTGCTACACTATCTTTAGCAGTTTCACATATTTTTTTCTTACTTAAAATTGAAGATCGGTACTGACGTAACAACATATGTTAAATACTGTTATTGTCAATATTAATTTCCTCAATAGATGAAAACAAAGAAGACAAAATGTGTTACCTTTGATTTGAACGTGGTTAAAGGCCATCATCTGAACTGCAAAACAAAGAAGCACAATCTGTGCAAGTAACCAAGGGTTTGCCATGGCTTAAGCTCAAGTAGAACTGAAGTCAAGCCCAAGGAATACAAGTTGTACCAGTCGGGAGGGGAGTGATTACCTTCAGCGTGGGTGTATGAGAAAACGGGAAGCAGAGGTCAAGCCTGCTTGATGGCCTGCGTGTGAAGACAGACACCTCCTCAACAACACTGTATCTCTGGATGGGGGAACAACACTGTGGTAAGCTCTATTGTAGCCCCTTGACATGTTAAATGAGTGCTAAATGTTTGGCAACACTGGAAAACTATTCTGGCCTGACATTCTGAGTGTAACATGATAACATGGCAACAGCAATAGGGCTTGCTTCTAAAGATAATCTTAAATTGCAATAGCACCCTTTTTTAATAAGTAATAAGGTTATGTTATTTTTATGCTAAATGTAATTGATATTTTAGCGATGTGATAATATGATAAGTGATATTTCAAAAAGTTTATTGGAATATAATTTGCTTTAAAAGTCTATGCACAATTAAATATAACTAGTAGTATATAGACAAACATTTGAACTGAGAGGTAGATTAACACCAGTTAATACACATTCAATTAAATTATGTTTTTTCACTGCCCAAAATCCCTGCCAACCTTGCTTGATGATGATGATGAAGATTTCTTGGACATCACATTGTTTTTCTGTGGTTTTCTGCTTCATCAGCATTTATCCTGTGTTGTGCTTGGTGTAAAACACAATGTTAGGAGGGGTTCCATTGCAGTGTTCCTCTCTGTCAGCATGTGTGTGTGTGTGCACACATTAAGAACATGTTAAAAAGTAGGTACCTCTATTTTAACCCCTTCCCTCTGTCATCAAGAGGATGGCCATTTAACCCTATTAGGTACTGCAAAGTGAGTTCGATTTTTTTTAAACAACTGTGTGTGTGTGTGTGGGTGGTTGTGGGGGGTCATGTTGTGGGCAATTGTATGCTTGTTTCTGTGTTGAGAAGACAGCACTGCTCTCTCTCTCTTCCTCTCTCTCTCTCTCTGAGAGGTTTGAGTAGAGATGAAGACGTGGCTTTATTCTTTCTCCAGATGTAAGTGCTTTGAATCTACTGCACCATTTTGAGACATTTGTAAGTATACAATATGGATCTGGCAGAAATCACAAGACTAAATAAATGCACGTGATCTAAAACAGTGGGGGACCCCCCGGAGGGCTGCAAGACACAGCGGAGGGGGTCACGATGTGATTTTCAGATATTAAATAACATTTTTAAATGATTAGAAATAGCATATTTTATTGTTAATGCAGTTTTACATGTCCTTGTAAATAAATGTATTATTATTATTATTACATTGATGTATTCTGCTACAAGCTTATAGTAAACATCCTATTGAATAATATTATGGCTCTTATGATTCCACCACCTCAGTCCTCTCTCAGGAGAGGGAGGCGGTAACGGTTCTCATGTTTGCAAACAAAACAACATTGTTTCTGTAACATTCACAGCAAAAAATCTTCTACAGTCCCTTTAAACAAGTCACAAGACTGGCCCGCTCTTGTGTTCATGCTGCCATAGAATGTGCTCTCTCACAACGTTCCTCAATCCAATATCATGCATTTTCGGGACCGTTGCCTCACCTGACTGTCCCCAATGTGTGTTAAAGACCGTCCCTGTCCTTCTGTGTCTGTCCAGGTGTGTAATAAATGCTCTTGGTCTTAATAATTGCAACAACAACGTTTCTGCATTTGGGTCCTTTTAACATCCACCGGATGTGATATCCATTCTGGACTTTATAGATCGATACTTCTACTACTTAGAGATAGCATGCAGGAGAACTGCAGCTCCATTGTTTGTTATGATAAACCTGTCGTCATATTTAGAGCTGAGACAAGGAAGGAAGTAATAGCACGTTTAACGTGTTGATTTGGTAAAACATCCATCCCATGAGAGAATGCTGGGCAAGCTCTTGTTATTACGTTGTAAATCAGGCTGTATTTCCTCAGCTGAACGTGAAAAAAAAAGAAGAAAAATACAGGAAGTGTCTCAATAAAACAGAGGATGCTTGAGAGATAGGCACAGCGTGCAACCTTGGTTGACACAGTACACGGGCAGATTATTAGAATTCAGCAAATGTCATCAACATCCTGTTAGATGTCAGGGACACCATGTTCCTGTGATCAAAAATCACCCTCCGCATTTCTAGTGACACCACAACAACAACACAAAAGGTTAAGGCTCCTTTAGAGCATTAAATGTGGCAATGTAGTATCTTTTCTTCCTTCCGCAGATAGACAAGCAGATTATAATTTATCCCTATAACATACTGTCATTCTGTATCTTGTCCCGGGTTGAATGCGGTGATTCGTGTCTTCCTGAATTAGCAAAAATTACAGATAAGCCTTATGAATGCCAGCACTGTACCTCAGTGCTGACAATCTATCTCTTTCTCTCTCTATGTGCGTGTGCGCGTGAACAATGGAGATTGCTCCAGCTTTCTATCCGCTTTCATGGATTACATTGACCTGTGCCTTATAAGAGATACAGATTGGAACCTTGTAGGAACCATTTCCCCAGTCAGAGAGGCACCATTCTTCTAGTGTGCGTGATCCATGTGGTGACTCCACCGGCGACAGCAGGGTGGTGAATAAGTAAACGTCCACTATGTAGAGACGATGTCCCCATTGCCAAAACACATGGTATGCTGTTACACCCCGCCCGTCTCAGTGCGTCTCGCATTACCGCTCCTAAATAATGAACGACCATCCGCTAGAGGGACCGCGGGAGCCACAGCCCGAGGCAACAGTCTCCTTGAGGAGGGGGAACGGAACGGGTGTCAGGACCGCCCGCTGACCTGCCGTCGTCATGGCGCTCAGAGCCGCGTCCCACGGCAACCTGCAGTCCCTGTCTCCTGCGACGACGACGACGACAACGACGATGACACCACTGGGCGATGTCCTGTACAAGTCGCTCACTGCAAGCAGCAGCCACTTGAACGCAGCGGGCCGCCCCGGGAAAGGAGGAGGGGGCGCGGGGTTGAGGGGCGGAGCAGAGGAGGTCAAGGGTCTCTCCAGGCCCGGCAGGAGGCCCATCAGGTTGGTGCGGCCAGTCAGCGCTGCCCCCGGCAGCGGCACATTCCTCCAGATCAACCACCTGCATGGAGAGCTGGTCCGTAAGAGGAAGGTAAGACAGAAGGAGGTGTGCAGGCTTCCATGTGTGTCCTTTTACAACCTACCGGCTTTGCAATATGCCTATAGCCTCACATTCATCCATTTAGACACACATTAAACAATGGTGATGTCAGCCATGCACGGTGCCAACCCACCACTGGAAGCAGTTACAGTTAATTGTCTTGCTCAGGGACAATTTGACACTCAAAACAGCGGTGCTCCCTTCACCTGTCGCCCTGCACTACACATAGTTCCATGGCCGTGTTCTTGCTAAAGACCCACTGGTCCTCAGATGTAGGCTACATTGTTATCATAGTGATTATCTTGTTCTGTTGTATCGTGGACTCGTTTTGTATGGGACAGTACACACATTACACAGGACAAGCAACTAAATGACCCATGGCAGGACAAGAAATACAGGTGTTCTTCATAGCGGCCCAACTTCTATCCATTTACGCGTGATGGATTAAGAAGTCTTCAGCTTTTAAGATCACACCTCCCCTTCTAATCATCTCTCAGGAGTGCGATGACCTCAAGAAGGAAAACAAGTATTTGTCGAACGAGATCCACATGGAGCGGATTATGATGCGCACGGAGAACGAGCTGGCCACGAGGAATCTGCGGAACATCAACCACGAGCTGCAGACCGAGGTCAAAGAGGTACCGTAGGAGCGGGGTGTCCTCACACATCCTGCAGTTTGACTTTGATTTGACAGATTTACAACGCTTTGATCTAGTGATCTACAGTGTAGCCTATACCTTTGTCAATAGATGAGCAGCTAGCGTAAGCAGCCAACGTTCTAATTGTCATTACAGGTAATCAGCTAAACTACATTTTACAACATAGGCCTACGTTGGTATCATTCAACTTGTGTTTAACCTGTAATTGATTGTGTTTTCCATGCAACGTAACCACGGCTAGACGGTTAAATTAGACAGAGGCATTTTTGATAGAGTGAGCAAAGTGTGTATGCTCACAACACAAACCAGCTGTCAGTCAGGCAAGGTCTTGACTTGCCCAAACAGTCCAGAGAATTGACCTGATTAGCCACATTAGCAGTTTTTTTGCAGCTGTATTTCTGTGCTTCGTCCATTTATTGTCCTAGCTGAAGCAGAAGCTGTACCACAGCCAGCAGAGGGCGACGCTGTGCCAGCGGGTCGCGGAGCAGGCGGCCGAGGAGCGTGCGGAGTCGGAGAAGAGCCGGGCCACGGCGGAGGCCCGTGCCCTGGGATGCCAGCGGGACCGGGACGGGGCCGAAGCCGACCGCAGCCTCCTGAATGAGGAGCTAGAGCTGCTGAAGAAGAAGGTGCAGCAACGTTACAGTGATTTATGACCTATGATCTGAGACATTATATAGAGGAGACAGGCCGCTTAATTAAAGAGTCCTCAATAGAACTCTATGGGAGAAGTACCAGAGACATTATATAGAGGAGACAGACTGCTTAGAGAGTCCTCA